>JAACJT020000811.1:0-17701 GCA_009936485.2 Gymnarchus niloticus | reverse complement strand
GGGGGGATTAGTGTTAGGGCTGGGAGCTCCAGGATCCAGCTGCACTGGTCTCCAGGCTGTCAGCAGACAATGACAAAAGCACAAATCTATACTCACATGTCGGGGGGACAGGGGGGTAATGCTTCATCTGCTAGTAAACACTCCACCGATATAGACACTGAACCAGGCACTTGAACAGTGAACAGCCGTGATAACCTTTCACTCTCACGGACTGCGTGTCACTGGACTTTATTATCGATTTAGCATCAGAGAGCTGGAGGAGTGGTGGTGATGTCACTGTAAATGAGAGAGCAAGATGTCAACTCCAAAATGGTGTCTGAATCCCAGGATGGTAGCTGCCGTTGTACCTTTCAGCTAGGTGTTATGATGTTATGGGCAGTCATGATATAATAATTGTATGAAGTTTGCATTTTTTCATTTTAATTACAATTAGAGCTGATTTGCAGAGTGCAGCACAAGGCTACATTCTGCCATAGGCAACACGTGTATGAGAGACGAAAAACATGCGTGTTTCATGCGATACTCAAGCCTAATTGTCACGGCGGTCATTGTGGCATTCAAGAAAAGCCGTGTTGCACATCTGCTCTAAGCCCGGAGGAAGAGCCAGCTTATCGGAAAAATATTAATTCGTGTGGCTGGGGGGGCAACATAGCATCCAGGATTAGGCAGAAAGTTCCAGCAGGTCACCATGCCGACCTCGCTTACCTCTCTCAGATTCTGTTGACATTTCAACCTGTTCATTTTTCTGCTGTTCTCTCAGCTATGCAGGGCAGTCAGTACAAATACCAATCAGCAAATGACCTTATCAGCGATGAGAGCATACAGATAAGGCTGTGCTGAACTTTGCATACCGCCGTCCTGACTGCCAGCTTATGCATCTTCCAAGAGGACCAGCATGAGCAGAGGGATGAACGAGGGATGAGCCAGGAAGCGGTGGACACTAGGTGGAAAACACCAGGACCTGAAGCAGATGACTTGGTTTGAGGTGTGATTTTCCACCAGCCCCGCAGACGATCGTCATGTCTTGGACTTCAGGCTAGTGGCTGACCTCTAACCATGACGACGGGACCACCTCAGGGGTGTGTTATCTCCTCCAGGAAGGCAGCCTTCTTTGCTCTGGTGACTGGCTTTGATGCTCCAAGTCTCCATTTCAGAGCCGGGGGGGCCGTGCCGCTTCACCAGGATGCAGTAAACTGAGGTCATGCTGGAAGCAGCTCTATTGATGTTGATGTATCAAGTCTGCTCACAAAGTTGCCCCCCCCCCCATCGCCTTTGAGTCGCAGTCCTCAGAGGAATGGAAAATTTTACACCCAAGATGAACGGCACCCTTTCTGTTTCTAATGGTACGTTTTACACTGTTACAACACAGAGCTAAAATTCTGGTTGTTGTGAACCATTTTGCCAGGATGGAGTGGGAAACAGAATTTGCTCAAATGAACCATCTTCTTTACCATCATGCAGCCAAACACAGCTTTTTTTTAATTTCCACTGGTTTTCCTCTCCTACACCAGACTTGGCTTTTTCGACGAATTGTGGAGGCCTGACATGCTCACACTTTCACATCACAGGGCAACCAGCTCACTAGTTCTTGTTTACGTAGCAAGTACAAAACCACGGAGGTGACTAGAGGAACAGGGAATGCCTGCAGGGAACCACTAAGACGTGGGTCGAGAAGATAACCTCTGCAGCAGAATAAGACAAGCTCTTTACTACACCACAAAAACTCGGTAGGGCTTGACGGATGGTCAGGGCGTGGTCAGCCTTAACGGCAGACACACTCGGATGTAAAAACGAACCTTCAACCTACTGGTGTGCTCTTTGGGGTTGGTGAGAGATACCATTAACTCATACCCCAGTTAGGCAGTGCCACTTCCACTGAACTACCAAATGTAATGCTTGTTTTCCTCCTTACATAATCAGTTAGACCAGAGAAGGCTTCAGACACCTCACAGGATGCAAGAAGCTCTGGTTCTCTAGCAGCCGCTAGTGAACTGAGCAGCCCTAAGACTTTACAGAGCGAGAGACAGTAACAACACGATGCATCTTTCTTCTCAGCTCCATCTCTCTCTCTTTTTAACATCCCAGCACAGAACACACCGGAGAATATCTGTCTAATGCAGCGTCCATGTGCTTCCAATTGTCTTTAGACTTTTGTCTCCATCTCGATTTTAAATGAGTGAGTCAAGAGACCGGGAAGTCTATTTTATTTGAAGCGTGAGTACAAAGGTCCTAATTACTCTGGCAGCCTTTGGAAACACCTCTTCAATGTGTTTTACTGCTTTTAATTGACATCCCCACCAAGGTTGGGTTCCTGTTCGGAAAATGTGCCTCATGGAATTTTGGAGCGCCCGAGTAAAGCAGTAAGACAGAGCGGGAGACGTTTGGTGTGGTGATTCAGGCGAGGCGTGTTGACGAGAGCAGCTCATGACAGGAAGCGGTGAGAGAGTGTCGGCGAGAGCCTACCACCGCCTTGGCAAGATGATTATATAAAAACGGAGCCTGTGATTGTCTACTCTGCCACAAGCTTAGCAGCAAAGCTTTCATGCTGTCTCATGCCTGAGCAGATGAATATTCGGTCACACTCAAAGGTACAATAGCAACTCTTCTTCTGTGGTTTCGTACTCATTTTAATCAAAAATACATCTTTTTTGCTCCAGAAATCAACAGACAATCCGGTTACTTAGAACACACAACATTCTGGTTGAGTATTTGAAAGAGAAAACTCTTCACAGAAAAAAAGGAAATCAGGGGTGTTTATAATAGCAGTCCTATGGTCTGCAGAGTTTTTTTATCCTCTGCCTCTGGGCTTAGAAGGGTGTTGCGTATGCAGGTGTTTGTCACAAGAAGTTAAGCAGGTAATGAACCAGCTTTTTGCTTAATCCAGGCCTCTCTTTCAGTTCTTCACCCTGCAACAACACGGATGGCCTCTGCGGACCGAAACGAACCAGAGCGCGGCTGCGGAGGGCACTGCCCCCCCCACACAACATTGACTAGTCTGAACATGGACGGTTTGTGCCAACGTAAACACGTGAAGCTGTGAGGTTGCTGTTTCCCAGAATGTCCACTTAGTGATGGAGGGAGCAGTGGGCGGTGCTTAAGTACTTTTGAGAGGAACACTGGTTCTGTTGTCTACGCCTGGCATCTGTTTAATCATCAACATTTCAGTAAAAGTCACCATATGTTTACGTATCTTCTGTAAATACTCTACATGAAAAACACCAGAACCGGCGGTGCAAATGGGAGGTGCCCCGCTGGGCTGATCAGTCACCCTGGCAATGTGAGGTCGGCCTCCTTTTGGGCACAACGCCAAAAACATTGAAGCATAATGACAGAACGGGCCATAATAACAGGGGCTGAATCATCGCGGACCGTGCAGGGTAGCTCGCTTTTCAGTTTCAGGGCTTTTGGGCTTGTATTGTGTTCACCCAAGACTGGAGACAGTAGGACTGAGGCCTGCCCATCTCCGTCAGACCAGTCCAGTTTAATCCGACCCCAAGGATAGAGACAGTAGGACTGAGGACTGCCCATCTCCATCAGACCAGTCCAGTTTAATCAGCCCCGAAGGCTGGAGACAGTAGGACTGAGGCCTGCCCATCTCCATCAGACTAGTCCAGGTTAATCAGCCCGAAGGCTGGAGACAGTAGGACTGAGGACTGCCCATTTCCGTCAGACCAGTCCAATTTAATCAGACCCCAAAGCTGGAGACAGTAGGACTGAGGCCTGCCCATCTCCATCAGACCAGTCCAGTTTAATCAGACCCCAAGGCTGGAGACAGTAGGACTGAGGACTGCCCATCTCCATCAGACCAGTCCAGTTTAAACAGACCCCAAGGCTGGAGACAGTAGGACTGAGGCCTGCCCATCTCCGTCAGACCAGTCCAGTTTAATCCGACCCCAAGGATAGAGACAGTAGGACTGAGGACTGCCCATCTCCATCAGACCAGTCCAGGTTAATCAGGCCTTCTCTAAATTATTCAGCTTTGGTTTTGGAATAAAGGCCTTTGATTGTCACTTTAATTCTTTTGGCACCTGCATTATTTAAGCATGGGCATAAGTCTTTGTCCACAAAGCGTAGTCGTGCCACACACACACGGGCCATGGCAAGGCTGCAGCAGAGCCCTCAGCCCACCCAGCACATCCCACCCCCCCCCCCCCCGCTACCACTGACACTGACCCTTCTCCACCCATCGATTCCACCGTGTGCCTGTCTGCCCGGGGACGATCCGACCACCCTGTCGGTCCGCCTGTGATTTGGGAAATCCAGAAAGGTTTTATTATTTATGTTTATGTTGACCTTGGAGTCCATTCAATAGATGGCAAATGTATACATCCATGCTGGTTATCCAATACTCGGTCACCCTTCAACTATCCTCAGGAGCACGGGGTGCTGCCTGATTTTCCCACCTGGGATCAAGAAAGAAAGACTATCTGTCTGTCTGTCCACCCAAGTAACAGCATTCCTTATTCCATGCAGTGATTTGGTGTTCTTATCTGTTCACTTCCTGAATACTCTGGCTATTCACAGCACGGCTCACTGCTGGTTTGTCCTGGAGCCGTTTTCTATGTGATGGCCAATGGTTTATTTGCATCATGTTGCATCTTAAAGATGGATAAATCCCTTAATCCACTATGGTGATCCGCTGATGGTGATCGCTCTCAGGGTTTAAGAGCCTGAAAAGACTGACCTCCTCTGTTCCTTCTTTGTGTGTATGCAGGAGCGTCGAGCGCAGTCCCCAGTGAAGCTGATGGCCTCCATAAATCATCACAACTGCAGGTGCTGCCCGGTGATCTGAGAGGAAATCGATTGTAATCCCCTCTGGGTCCAAAAAGGAAATACAAATTAAAGAAATACCATTGAATAGAGCAAAGGTTTCACGAGTCCCCCGTGTTGTTTGATGCTAGTGGCAAAAAAAAAAAAGGCCAGAAAAAAGAACGAGTTTGAAACCAAGATTTCACCTCCCGGTGTTTCTCTCCATAATGCATTTGTTTTTGTTTTTTTGCACGACCAATGGTATCTTGATCATCCTGCGTCAGATCGCATGGCCTCCCTGGTACCAGAGCCAGCAGAAGGATAATGACTGTCATCAGCCTGCCTTTCTTAATAGACCCAGCTCCTGACCCTATTCTTCTAAAGCAGTCACTGGAGAAGGTCCAGCCAGGGCCAGAGGACATGGAGAGAATGTTAGGTCTGCCCGGGAGGCTTTTAAATTACTGGCCTTGTTTAAGCAGTCAATTGAATTCTGCTTTATGAGTTAAAATACCCTTCCTTTGTAGATTATATGTTTTCGGCAGTAAAAGGGACAAAGATTGAGATCTCGCTTTGCATGTGAAAATTCATAATATATGCATTGAATGAATTCATAATTGCTTATTAGATCTCCTGGGGAAGCACGTGGTCACTGGGTTTAAGCATCTTGAATTGTCTCCCCCCCCCCGATTAAATACAAATATGTATATTTGTTGGCAGTTTCTGTTTTGTCTGCACTCCAGAGACATTTTCATTGTGTAGGATCCAGCCACACTTTGGCCCCGTCTACATTAAATCTACCTAATAAACGTCCTTGCTTGTCAGGTCAGTGTGACACATGGCTGACCTCAGTCCTGATCCAAGACTGTCTCGTGCTTAATTATTGATATACCTTTAACAATTACTCCTCAAACTGAAGGATTGGTTAGGCTAAGTGAAATTCAATACTAATTAGTTTTTCCCTTTATGAGAAGTAAGTCTTTTTTTATTGGTACACGCTTGTGGCAGTTAAAAAAAAAAAAAACAAGCTGCAACCATTGACAGGTGTGACATGCAAATCAACATTTTATGATACGATTAATTCATTAATTCATCAGCAAGAGTGATGGTCAATTTGCATATGGCTTCCTGGAAACGGGACTGGGAACAACTGTTCTGTTTTACATCTATTTCCACCGTGAAAGGTCATATAAAACAGTGATTCTCAACCCAGTCCTCAAGGACCCCAGCCAGTCCACATTTTTGTTCAAGTCTACCACCTGCACATCTAAGCCAGGTAACTGAGGACACTATCAGCAAATGACAACTAAGTTCAAGTATGTAGGTGGTGGATTGACTGGGTTGAAAACCTGAGGACTGAGTTGAAAACCTGAGGACTGAGTTGAGAACCTGAGGACTGGTTTGAAAACCTGAGGACTGAGTTGAAAACCTGAGGACTGAGTTGAGAAACTGAGGACTGGTTTGAGAACCTGAAGACTAAGTTGAAAACCTGAGGACTGAGTTGAGAACCTGAGGACTGGTTTGAGAACCTGAGGCCTAAGTTGAGAAACTAAGGACTGAGTTGAGAAACTGAGGACTGGTTTGAAAACCTGAGGCCTGAGTTGAGAACCATTGATATAGAATAGTGTTACTTTACGACATATCCCATATTCTCCTCCATGAAAGACAGACACACGTATATATTCAGGTAGGAGTATATTTTGAGGTCAAAGTACAGGGTCAGGCAGAATCCAGTGCCCCAGGAGCTGTTGAGGTTAAGGGCCTTGCTCAAAGGCCAAATGGTAATATGATTTCAGTCAAACCCACAAGCTTGGATCGATACCCAAAGGAATCTCTCTTGATTTGACACAGCAGTGCTCCTGGATACGGCTGCTTCTTTGACAAGCTTTAGCGTTAATTTGCTGCTGCCCACAGCTTGCCTACCCAGGGAATCGGCGAGCTCCTATCTGCGGGAATCCAGTGCCAGCCTAAGCCAGTGTGGGCTGCGTTTCTCTGACTCACAGCCTCTGCATTTTCAGAAGGCAGAACCTCAGCTAGATTCATGGCTTTTGAAAATGCTGCCCAATATTTGTTAAATAAAGCACAAAACCAATATGGCACAATGACTCTCAGCAAGGAGAAGCTCTTTATTTCCTGTTCAGCTTTCCTGTTGTTTCCAGAGTGAAAAAAATTATGGTTTCCTTTATTGATACCATAGAACATACAGAAAAGGCCCAACCAGCTAGCCAGACAAAGTAAGTGTCCTATCTTATCATATTGCAAAGTATAAGCTAGGGTTGGTCAAATCCTGCTGATAATTTTCTTCCCGTACTGAAGCTGACAGGTAACTGAGTTACAGGAACATTGTTCCCATCTTTTGGCTTCATTCTGAGGAGCGCGTGTGCCCGGCACACGATACGTGTCTTCTGTGATGGCATAAGACATCAAGAGTAATTGGAAATTAACGAAGCATGTCGAATGAGTGAATCCCCAAACAAGGACACTGAGAGCCCTGCAGGGCAGAGGAAGCTGTTTATCACATTTGCATGGTCCTAAATGGACTTAGGCAGCAAGCCTTCTGAGACCGTATACCGATTAGCAAGTAGCGTGCAGACGCACCCATTTCATGTCAGATACGAAGCCAACGCATACAGCCTGGCATGTGACTATGTGTTAACTGCATCACTGAGCCCGCTGGCGTGAAATATCTCGGGGAAGTCAATCCAGGGGACTCCCCAGAAGTCTGGGACTTGATCCTCTTAGTTCCAACTCCATGTGCCTCATAGGGTCCTTCCGTCCTGCCAGTGACTGATTTGCTGCTTCCAGTCCACCAACAGGTCCAATCAGTCAGCCTTAGAGCAGTGTTGACGGACAAGGCGTCCGCTGCCTCTCTGTGCTGCAGGGCCACAATTTTATTATTCTTATAATCAGTATTGTTATTGCTGTTAGCACTGGTTAGCCTTATTAGCTCCTGGAGATGTTCACCGTCCCCATTCAGAATGAGATGAGAGCCACCTCTTTGTCTAGCAAGCATTTGGTTAAGAATGGAGTCCATTTGTGCACTTATTAAATACACAGACACACACAGACACAGACACACACAGACACACACAGTTACGCTAGCTGTTTTATATTTGACAGCTCTCTCTGAACTCCACTCTGCTGGACGTGTCAAGTACAGAGACCTCGGGGTCTTCTAATGACTTTTTATATTTTTTTTTTTGCTTGGCTTCTTTCCATTGGAGGAAACGTGAGCAGGGGGCGTTCTCTAGCAGCACGTGTGCACACGCGTGTAGGTGTATTCATGCTGTCATGCACCAGTCTACCGTACCTCAGATAAGCAGACAGACCCTTAAAAATACACCGGCACCTGTTAAAGGTATAGGGGTCCATCTTCTCCTCATCCTGGACGTTTCAAATTTAAGGCCGTAGAGCTGCCTTTATCTCTCCGTCTTCATCTAACCTTCAACTTTCAATGCATTTATTTCACCAAAAATATATGATTCCCAGCTGGAAGTCAAAATGAAAATAAATGCATATAAGAAGCCATGCTGTGTTCCACTGTCATTCTTTACAGCGCTGCCTCACCATGTTTCATAAATTAGCTTTATTATCCAGCTTTAGCCACTCGTACAAACTAACTGCTGTAGCATTTCAGAGTGCAAATCACGACGGGCTGTGATGGAGCGTATCTTCCAGAAAAGTCTGTGTGGGGTTTGTCCGTTTGGTATCTACTAGTAAACCTGTCGTTTGCATCCCAGTGGGAGTCTTTAAGTCACAGATTCCAACTGGTTTCACCAACAATCATAAATGCCATCGTTGTTCTTCTTATGATAATAATTATTATTGTTATATTTTACTCATTAATAGTATAAGCTGGTTGGTATCATACTATTTCAATGTAAATCCCAAACGGGTCTCAGACCTGCTGTAACCTTAACTGCAGGCCGCTCGAGCGGACATCAGTGTCATCTCAGGTCGGTACCCATGACGGGAGCCATTAGCATGTACGGGTAGCGTGTCGCCAATCTGTTCAAGCATCAAAAGCACCCTTGGAAAAGTGGGCGGAAGTGATGGATGGGTGGACAGGTTAACGTGCTAAAAATAATCTGACGAAAAAAATATTCTTACAGAATATGACCCTTTGGATCAGAGCCCTAAGCAAACAAGCTATCTGTATTGGCCTGAAAAATACACTACCGTGCGTTGTGCATTGTTTAAAAAAATGTAAATTGTTTAACATCTTAACTATTTAACAGTTCATTTGTTGCTTCACATTGACATGGACTGAACTGTTTCAGGCTACAAGTGGAACCTGAAAGGTTGTAGGTTCTAATGTCATGGCTGATCTGCCTTTGTACCCATGAGCAATAGACGTAGTCATAGCCTCGATCTGGCTGATCCACTTTGGTGACCGTAGCTTGAAAATGGGCACCGTAGAGACGAGGCCAGTGATTGGTAAGAGACAGTCAAAGTTACTGTGGCTTAAGCCGTCTGAGACAACGCCCTCGGATCAATTATCCACGCTCTGCACTGGTAAGATAGAGGAAACAAATCTGGGCTCTGCGGTGTGGACTGTGCCATGGTACCGCGGTGGGTTCTGGGCATTGGAAGACTAATCAATGTGTGGTTACTCTCTGCCCCCCACTGTCACAATTCTCTGTGAGAAGTTAGGCGGGATTTTGATGTGAGGGTCACTACAGAGGAAGTAGGACGGGGTCTGAGAGGAAAACAAAGAAAGGACAAACTCTCCACCAACGTAAAGCTTCACCTTGCTTCTCCTTTAGCTCACGCGGTTATGAATCCTAGTTCAATTGTGTATTTAGCACAATACATGCATGGGTCAGAGCTGCTATGAAGCTGTATTATAATACGTGCAGAGATCTCAGGGCGGTTTGGGTGTTTGCTGTACTGGAAGGATGTGGAAAGCTTAAAGAAACTACTGTTTCAGATTGCACTGTCCAGAATAAAGGTCACAGGTCGATGTCTCAAGCCTCAGAGGGATTATGGGATGTCTTGTTACCGTGAATCCATCTATCTTGCAGCTCACGGATGTGAGCGTGCTCCTCCATGCACGGAGTGGGAGGGATGGAGGTCACGGAGAGGACTCATCCATTTAAAGAGACCTCCCTGTGAGCCCCCCATCCCCCCCTCCCCCCCTTCAGGTCACCTTCATGCATCTGTAGAAGCTCGGGAAGGAGGATGAGGAGATTTGGGAATGTGATCCTTGGTTTCAGGGAAAGCTGTCGGAATTTCTCCCTCTTCTTTCACTCAACTTCCTCAGTACTCCTTTCATATAATAAGGAGCAGGCTGGCCCTTAATGCCTCTTTCAAATTAACACGGGCGGCTGTAGAGCATAATTAATCTGCTGATTTTTGAGTCTGACTTTTTTAATCCCTCGATAAGACATTAAATAAGGAAACACTCATAAGCAGCTAATATTTCTATTCTGATCCTTTGTGGGTGGAACAATAGTTTGGGAAGTTTATAGAGATGGGAAATTAATTTATAAGTATGAACTCATAACGGTTTTTATGAAGCTGGCTGTGAAGGCCTGGGATCTAGCTGCCAGCTAATTTGGGCTTGTGCTAAAGGAATGGGCTGTTTCTGTCTCTACACCTGTGCCTCTACTCCTGTAGCATGAACGATGTACTCAGAGAGCCATCAGGTGGAGCGGAAAGCCAGGCATGAGGAAAGAGTACAGATCCTGGTGTCCTGGGTAAGCTGGGTAGAAAAGAAGGTGTCCCACCCACTGCCGGCATGTCCACATTCTTCTGTGCTCTATGCTCCTTGAGTTAATTGCTGTATCGGAAAAACTGTGTCATGTGGTAATTAGTCTTCATGCGGGAAAATGAATACAGAATGAAAGCTATGGAGGCAGCCAGCAAATGCAGGTAAGAAGCAGAGATAGACCCCATCCAGCATGTTCACGTGAAGATATTATGGTATTATAGCATTAAAGATCCAGATTAAGCTGATTCTGTGAAGGAGCCGTGTCCAGCGTGATGGCTGTGGCCAGGCGGAGTCAGAGGCTGTTTGCGGTGAATTACAATACATCACATTCTAGCCCCCGCGGGCGATGGTGAGCCTGACAGATCTTCAGAGGTACGGAAAGGGCCATGCCAGCATCACTTCATCTAGTCTAGCTTTAGCAGGACCCAGTCCTCCCACGTGGACTACCTATAGAGAGGCTTTACAGAAGACATCTACTGAGTCAGGAACAAAGTAGCCAGCTTTGTGGTGTGTTATTACAGCTGGTTTTTGGTTAGCAGGGCGTGGAATCTCTCCATAATTCCACCTCTAGCTATGTAGCCCTTTGCCTCTGACTGAAACGAACCTTTGGTTATCAGAACTACCAAAGGGGTGGGGCTGCCCTTTGTTCTAGCCAAAACACAGCACTAAAAAAGACTTGTGGACAAAAAAGTACAGACACAAAATTGGCTCTGATTTGGTATTCCATAAGATCACCCATCCATCCATCCATCCATCCATCCATCCATCCATCCATCCATCCATCCATCCATCCATCCATCCATCTTCTAACCCTAACCCTTGTCAGCTTCAGAGATGCTGTAACACTTCTCTGTGTCAGTTCTCTGAGTGATAATTGCCAATCACTAATTCTATTACTAATAAAAAATACCTTGCAGTTCATTTCCAGAGGGAATTCAAAATCTATCAGTATGGCTACATTTTAAAATGTTTACTGACCTCTAACATGAAAGCTACTCCCAGGATTTCTCGTCAAGAGGTGCACTAACCTGATTCAGTCTGATGTTCATCCTCCATCATCCCGAAAGAGTACTTAAAAACCTCAGTGTGCAGATTTCCGGCTGAACCGAGCTCGGAATCATTAATCAGCTGACCAGCAAATCGCCCAACAGGTTGTCCAGACCCCCTTCGGCCTTTCAGGCCTGCCCCTAGCTAGAAAGGTTTTGTTATTAATGACTAGCACTACAGAAAACAGGAATCTGTGAGCAGGATCAGCCACTGATCGCTACAGATGTGAAAGCCTTAATGAGATTGTGCTGTTTCCTATCAGAATGCGAAGCCACCGCGGAGACAAACATTCATTCCTTATACGTATAATTTTATGATGAACATACGGGAGCTTGCACTAAGTTGATAACCTTAAAGCAACCTAATATTCTCCAGAGGATTTCTAAAATCAAATAAATTCCCCCATTAATTTTAATTCTCAGCTAACATAATTCTGAATTACCTTTTGATGTCATTAAATGGAGAACATGATTGTTTTAGCCGTGCGTATCACCCACAGTCACCCCTTTGTTCAACTAAACCATATGTTAAAGTGAACTTCCAGACATTGGATAAGTATTTTCATGGCTATATTAAATAATAATACTGATTATTTGACTGCAGATCTCTGTAAAAATGGAATATTTGTTACACAGATGAATGTGCAGGATGCATCCTCTGAAGACACGACTCGTCTGCCCTTAAGCAGTTCTGGATCCTACCCAGTACTTACTGTGTGTGTACAAAATAAGCCGTTGAGTGTAAATAACAGCGGAAAATCCAATTATTGATCAAATGTTATCTCTTTATGTTCTTTTTTCTCCTGCCTATTAGATGTGTTTTTAAAGGCCTCGTGTAGGTACATACATGTTTTCAGATTTTCCATTCTCTACATAGCTAGCCACATGCAGCCAGACCGAAACTGTCTGAGGCCATTAAAGAGCTTTTAGACCATGTAGGCCTTCAGAGAGTCCAAGGTCAGCGGTCTGGGGTATTTCCCCACCTCCGTCTTTCTGTTTCTACCTCCAAGTCAAAGATGTGGTACCACCAAATAGCCCCTCACAAAAATGCTATTTTCTTAATACTTGTATCTTCTGGAAAGCTCAGTGTATTCAATAATGGTACACATGGAAATGTTGTGTAAGTTTGTGTGACTTTTACAGGGAATATAGAGTTAACCATCAAACTAATCGCAACTTTTTATGAGCTCTTCAATGTCATTACACACAGTTGGATGAACAAAGTTCTTGTGGACTCATAAGTCAATAAACATCTGTAAAGTTTCACACACATCCACGCTGCCCCTTAAAATGCCAAGGCTGGAACGGATTTACAGAAACGGACAGGTGAATGAAAGGGAGCTGTGTCACCTTGGAGGGGGCAGCCTGAACACGAGGAAAGGGTTAAACAGCTCTCTGCCCGATCATGGCTGCTGGGAAAGGTGGAATGACCTACTTACTAAATAGAGACTTCCTGCAACATCAGCGAGCAGAAGCAGCACAGAAGCCCAGGAACGGAGATGTCGGTATAAACAAAACTTCGCGGTGGAAAGGAGGCCGGGATGACTGTGTGTTGCCCCATACTCGAACATACAACCCAGTTCCCTCTACTCAGAACGTCATCCTTAAGTTTGCTTTCCAGAGTACAGCCTGAGAGTTTCCCCTGCTGAACCATCTGTTTAAAAAAAAGCCTGAGGCTAGGAAGTATCTTGAACTAGAAATCAAAGTTGGCACTAAATGAGGCTTCAAAACCCATGGAGGGTGGGAGTATCCCAAACCAACCGATCAATGCTGGTGCTAAATGGGGCTTCAAAACCCATGGTGGGTGGGAGTATCCCGAACCAACCAATCAATGCTGGTGCTAAATAAGGCTTCAAAACCCATGGAGGGTGGGAGTATCCCAAACCAACCAATCAATGCTGGTGCTAAATGAGGCTTCAAAACCCATGGAGGGTGGGAGTATCCCAAACCAACCAATCAATGCTGGTGCTAAATAAGGCTTCAAAACCCATGGAGGGTGGGAGTATCCCAAACCAACCAATCAATGCTGGTGCTAAATGAGGCTTCAAAACCCATGGAGGGTGGGAGTATCCCAAACCAACCAATCAATGCTGGTGCTAAATGAGTCTTTAAAACCCATAGTGGGTGGAAGTATCCGGAACTAGTTTGGAATACTCTGACCCACCACGGGTTTTGAAGCCTCATTTGTCCCATCACTACCGCAAACAGTTTAGTCTTGCATTATTAACTCACATACCCATCTCATCAAAGCTCTGAAAAATTATACATCCATCTTCTATCCCTGGATAGGATACCAGGACATCACAGGGCACACGGTCATAGTCATTCACTCAATTTAGAGACGACAGACGTGCAAACTCTACACACGCAGAGCAGAGGTGGGATTTGAATTCCGGAGGTGAACGGTGGCAGTGTTCTCACCAATGCCCTCCCACTAAATCATACATGACTAAACGTATGATACTTACTAATTCATTCTTTTTAGAGTAAAACCTCAACTCGGAGAGGGGGGTAGGTTGACCAGGACGGCCAGAAGTCCAAAAACCCATTGTGCGTTCCACCACCAGGGCAAAGTGAGAGGTTGGGTTAGAAAAATTGTGCAAATGGTTTGTAGGTTAAAAAATTTCTACATGTATCACTGACTTACAAGACTACAGTGGAAAATACAGGCCCAACAGACCACTCGAAGTTACGGGACTGTACCGGAAAATATGGAACGTTAGTCATCCGGCTGTTAAGCCAGACTAAAATATCTAAGACTGTGATGGTGGTCTGGTGAATACTGCCTTGTCCTGAAAAGAAAAACAAGTGGAGTTACTTCAAAGGGGGAAATTCGGAGGTACTGGTATTGCATACCGATGAGAATCGACCCACTTGGAGCCCTGACTGAAAACTACAGAGGTCGATGTTGGTTCTCAGGAGGGAAACAGTTACTGCCAAAATGCAGGTGAACGTGGAAGCAAGTCCAAACTGGAGATGCGGCCGGACATTCTGACCATTAACGATTCTTACGGAAATAGGATTCACCTCATTTCAGATGAGGAATTGCCAACAACAACATAACATCATCACTCACTTATGGGAGTCACTGATTATACCGATCTATGTGGGGGATATCAAATTAGGCTGTGGCTCCTGGCCTGCTTATTAAGAGAGCTCTGCTCATGCTCCTGTTCCATTAGCTAATGCACAAGTTACCCAGAATGCTGGTCAGTGCCGTGGTGCTGTGAGATCCGTCTGTTCGGCTCACCATAGAGATAGCACGTCAGTTACAATAATAAAGTGTTTCAAATGGACATCAAAAATGTCAGAACAAATATTTTTATTGGATTTTTTATTTTTATATATTACAACCCTAAATTAGAAAAAGTTGGGACGGCATGGAAAATGGAAATAAAAACAAAATGGAGTGATTCTTACATTTAGTTTGACTTTTATTCTAGTGAGGACAGTGTGAACCCAAGATATTTCATGTTTCGTCTGGTCGACTTCATTTAATTTCTTAATATCCATCCATCCATTCCTGCATTTCAGGTCTGCAGCACATTCCAAAAAAAGTTGGGATGGGGGCAATTTAGGCCTAGTAATGAGGTAAAAAAATGAATTGATGATGTGATTTCATAAAGGTGATGTCAACAGGTGATTGCAATCATGATTTGGTACAAGAGCTGCATCCATGAAAGGCTGAGTCTTTGAGGAACAGAGATGGGCAGAGGATCTCCAGTAAATACGTGAGAAAATTATCGAAATGTTTAAAAACAATGTTCCTCAAAGAAAGTTTAGAATGGATTTACATATTTCTCCCTCTAGTGCATAATATCATTAAACGATTCAAGGAATCCGGAGGAATTTCAGTGCGTAAAGGGCAAGGGCGCAAGCCTAAGCTGAACACCCGCGATCTGCGATCCCTCAGACGGCACTGCATCAAGAACCGTCATTCATCAATAGCTGATATAGCAACATGGGCAAGGGATTATTTTGGCAAACCTTCGTCAAGCACTACAATACAGAGTTACATTCACAAATGCTACTTAAAATTTTACTGTGAAAGAAACCATGTCCAGAAGTGGCATCAACTTCTCTGGGCTCGGAGGCATCTGGGATGGACCATCAGTGGAAACGTGTATTGCGGTCAGACGAATCAGGATTCCAGATCTTTTTTTGGAAGAAATGGATACCGTGTGCTCCTGACCAAAGACAAAAAGGACCAACCAGACTGTTATCAGCAACCAGTCCAAAAGCCAGGGTCTGTCATGGTATGGGGTTGTGTCAGTGCCCTTGGCAAAGGTCATTTATACTTCTGTGATGACAGCATTAATGCAGAAAAGGCATTTATATTTTAGTGACATATGCTGCCTTCAAGATGACACCTTTTCAAGACAACGCAAAACCACATTCTGCACACATTACAAAGGCATGGCTGCGGAAGAAGAGGGTACGCGTCCTGGACCGGCCTGCCTGCAGTCCTGACCTGTCCCCAATAGAGAATGTGTGGAGAATTTTGAAACAAAAAATGCAACAACGACGACCCAGTACTGTTGCACACCTTAAGACGTGTTTGCAGGAAGAATGGGACAAAAAAACACCTGAAACGCTTCATCGCCGTGTATCATCAGGGCCAAAACGTCTTTTAAGTGTTTTGAGAAGGAATGGCAACATTACAAAGTGGTAAATGCTTTACGGTCCCAGCCTTTTTTGGAATGTGTTGCAGGAATGGATGGATGGATATTAACAAATGAAATTAAGCTGACCAGACGAAACATGAAACATCTTGGGTTCACACTGTCCTCACTAGAATAAAAGTCAAACTAAATGTAAGAATCACTCTGTTTTGTTTTTATTTGCATTTTCCATGCCGTCCCAACTTTTTCTGATTTGGGGTTGTAATAACCCTTTTTGAAACTCTTTTTAAAGACCCTTGTTATCCCTGGTTCAGAATCTTTAGTATTTTGAATGGTGTAGCTGTTTATACAGTATGAATAGCACCAAATAAAATACAGATACTCATATGAAAACTTCTATTTGCTATGCAGTAATTTTCTTTTTGAGGAAGAATATCTATTTTGGGAAAAGTGCCTAAAATAATAAAAACGACCTAATAAAAAACCAAAATCCAAACATCAATCATCCAGTCGAGAAGGTGGGTGATCTGGAATCGGTAAGGTGGGGTCCAGCCTCAACGTGAGGGCACGGCTGGGATGCCACGCTGACATGCCCAGCCACAGGCCGAGTCAGAGATACACTTGAGAAGCATTAGAATACAACAAGAGAGGAAGGAACCGGGAGAACCTGGGAACGCCACCTGCGCAGAACCTGGGACAGATTCCATCCAGCCACCATGGAGTCGTCAGGCAGAAACACAGACTGCTGAATCACCAGGCTGGAAGCAATTTTAAAGATAATTTTATTCCCCTCTAAGCAAATTTCTTTTTTGAGAATGCATTCCAAAGGCTCCCAAATCACAACCAGGCTCTTTTCTCAGAACGTTATAACATAATGCTAAAAAAATCTGATTTCAACGTAATAGTTGCTACAGACAGGCTCACGATGAAAAAAAACAGCTGGATTTATAAGGGACAGAGCTGACAAAAATGGCACTTTTCCCATTACAGCTTGCTTTGGAGTTAATTTAGATAGGACCGCATGAAAGCTTGGCTCTTTGACTGACGGCATCTGAGGCTGAGGTGTGGCTGTCGTCTCCAGCTAAGGCTAGATGAGTTGTAGCAAGGAAATCCGAGAATTCGTAACCAGTCGAGGGAGAGGCTAGCCAGACCGGAGGCAGTGTTTTGCTTGCTAATAGGCAGATCCATCCGTCTGGGGGGTGGTTTTGTGCCAGACAGCACAGAGGGAGGATTCCCATGTAGATGTGGGCTTTTTGAGAGTATCCCACGTACTCAGACTCCTGGAGAGGTACGACAGCTCGTCTGCGCCTTGGTCTGCGTGTCTGAGTGTCTTACCATGGCTTCCCTTGAGTGAGAGCATAGGCGTGTGTGTGCATGCGTGCCCATGCATCTGTGAGTGGATCTATGTGTACATGCATGTTTGAATGTCGCTAAGTGTGGAGTTTTCTTACATCGACTGGAGTCTCATTTGTTGCCTCTCCTCAGCCGTCTGGAGGTGAGGGGAATCAGCTGAGCAAGTGTGACCAAAACTGAGAAACTAGCAAACTTTGAGACCCCATTTACCCCCCCCCCCC
>JAACJT020000810.1:0-15948 GCA_009936485.2 Gymnarchus niloticus | reverse complement strand
CCTATGTTACATTTTGGAAGTTGAAAACACTTTTAATTTGTCTGAGGACCAAAGTCTGTTCATGCAGACCGGTGCTAAAAAATTTGGTCCAGCCCTGGTTATACGGCTACTTCTACCATTCCAGCAAATACTACACTGCCACACTCTTTGTGTAGGAGGTGCCATTTCATGCCATTACTGTTTGAATTCTTAATCTGTCATCAAATCCGACTTCTGCTCTGCGTATGGAGATTTGTTGTTGCCTGTTTTCCCCAGTTTGGTGGACTGATATTTCTAAATTGCCCATGGTGTGTGAATGTGTGTGTCCTGGATGGACTGGCATCCTGCTCAGGGTGTCCCTGCATCCCAAAGCTTCCTTTAGTTGATAAGCAGTTGTAAGATATATGGATGGGTCTCAGTGATCACTGGCCTTGGACTTGGAGAGATCACGTCAACAAATCCACTGATTGCTTCTGCATGATTTGGGGTATGGGCTGATTTCTAACATTAAAACCTCTTGCTTTTTTGAGCATTGGTTCCCATTGAATTTCTCCGCTATCTTTTGAATTTTTATTTTCCATCTCCAAGATGAATGACTGAAGGCAGTGTAGGTTTGAATATCACTTGATTAATCTGATTTTCTGGCACTGGATATGCCAGGATACCAGGATATGTTACTGCTAGTGGGTCACTCTACTCTAGGAAGCACACTTTAGATAGGCCAAGTTTTGGCTGGATCACAGTTTTAGCTGGTGAATCACAAACTGAAGAAAAAAAACAGCAGCTGACACCAATAAAACCAAGTATTAATTTCCCAGGATGTGTTTTTGAAAACCATCGTCATCGTACTGCCACTGCTCCTGGTGATGCCAGCTCTTCAGGTCAGAATTCCAGTAAGTGGCTCTGGGAGATCCCCAGACATTCCCAAGCCAGCTGGGATACGTAATTCCTCCATGTCCTGGGTCTTCCCCGGGGCCTCCGCCCAGTGGGGCATGCCTGGGACAAATTCCTTGGGAGCCGTCCAGGTGGCATCCTTATAAGACGCCTGAACCACATCAGTTGGCTCGTCTCCATCCGAAGGAGCAGTGACTCTATTTCAAGGTCGTTCTGGATCTCCAGACTCCTCACCTTGTCACAGAG
Organism: Gymnarchus niloticus; assembly: GCA_009936485.2. Taxonomy (NCBI): domain Eukaryota; kingdom Metazoa; phylum Chordata; class Actinopteri; order Osteoglossiformes; family Gymnarchidae; genus Gymnarchus; species Gymnarchus niloticus. The sequence goes on along the minus strand of JAACJT020000810.1, from coordinate 14,829 downwards.
ACTGAGTCCAGGAACCCTGTGGAGGACCCTCATTTACACATTAAATTTACTTAAATAGGATCTGTTACAGCTAATTTCAGGGTGGCATGGGGCTTCAGTGAGTAGGGGGATTGAATGCCACCTGTGATCTGTGTGTGTTGAGTTGGCATGTTCTCCCCATGTCATGCAAGTTTCCTCCCACCGTCCAAAAACATGCCGTTAGGGTGAATTAACGTCTCTACTTTCCCAACAGTATGTGATTATGTTTGTGTGTGAGAGTGTGTGTGTGTGTGTGTGTGTGTGTGTGTGTGTGTGCGTGTGTGTATGCGCCCAGTGATGGACTGGCATCTCTTCCCCGGTGTTCCTCATCTTGTACCCTGTGTTGCCCGTGATAAGCTCCAGGCTCACCATCACCCTGCGATGGATAAGCTGTTCTAATATGGATGGATGGACAGCTCATTTTCCACATTTAATCATCTGTCTCGTGAACCATAAGCTGTTAAATTTGAAATGCAAACAGACGTTGCGCTTTACTGAATGTATTTCCATATGCCTCTTTAATCGTTGTGTATCACCACAGCAGAGATGTTACATTTAATCTGAGAGCTGGTGGAGGGTAGATATTCTCCTCACTGAAAAAGAATGTTCTGCTTCTCATGAAGAGTGGCTGATGGGTCAAAGGCTGCGAAAACATCGGGGCTCCTGGAGCACAGCGTTTAATTTCATGGGCCGGATGAAACATGGCTTAATTACGTAACGCAGACAGGATTTGTGGATGTCTGCCATTTAGGAGATTAATTTCCCCTTCCTTTCTGGAAACATGAGATCATTTTGTTTATGTTTAAGGAGGTGGTTATATGTTAATTACCCCCTTAAATCTTCAATGTCAATTATCTGAACAATGCTATCCGTTTATCAGGGACTTTCAATAGTAGGGTGTATTTCAGATTCGCTCAGGTTTTGAGAATTTGAGAAATATAATGAAGATGTTAAATATTCATTGCTTCTATCAAGAATGCACATTAACTGCATGCTTTTTGTTTCACCAAAATCTTATTTGTGATCCACAATGTGTTGCCTGCTGAATCAAAATGACCCTTTCGGTGTTTTTTCACCATGCGAGCAGTATTGGCTAGGTGGGAAGTTTTATGCATACGTTTTGTTGGAGGTTTGCAGGAGTATTTTTACATTTTTTTTATATTTCACGTAGCATTTCATTCTATGGAATCGATGACTTTAAAATAGTGTGTTGGGGAGGCTCATTAACAATCTAATCTTAGCCACAGTCACAGCATCAAGCACCCTGCTTAGAGCTCTTCTGACTCATTTACTTGAAAAAAATAAATTAAAAATGAGATTTATTTGATTTGTCTATCCCAGGATGCCATTTTCTGGCTCATCGCCTTTGCCGTGGGTGGGTACTGTGAGGGAGGGGCTTGCCCCCCTCTTTTATCATGACATGACATCAAAGGAGGGTCTGGAAATTCAAAGATTAGGGGGTCGAGAGTGGCTCTGCTCCACTTTACTCAGGCAAGTCTACTTCTGCCCACTTAGCCCCCCACCAACAATTCCTCCAAATGCCTAAATATTGAGACTGGTCTGTTCTCAAAATAAATATTCCTCTTCACATACTGGTTCTCTGCAGAACATATACTTTGTTCCGAAGCACTATTTTGCTTAAATAGAACTTTATATGTACGTTCTCATGCGACTGAGTCCAGAGATCCGCTTTCCAAGCAAACACAATCAGGACAGAATTGGCTGTAATCACATTCTGATCTCTGCTGACCTCAAATGGGCTGGCCTGATAGAACCCAAGAGCCAACAGCTGGCCGCTGCCTTGTTGCTCTGGTCCTATCGTCGGCACTTTTAATCTTTCCTCCGAATCGGATCACTCCAATTAGAGGCACCATCCTACTGGCCTTTGATGTGATTATCTGTCACTCAGTAGAAGCCATTCAGGCAGGCAGGCAGGTGCCACCCTGCAGTGGACCAGCTGTGTCATTCGGCCGTTTATGTACGTGGACAGTCGCTCTGAAGTACCACCTGCGGCTGGCAGCTGAGCCCCCGATGAAACATTCCTAAATTGCTCTCTATTAAAAAAGGATCTTGTAACGTTTCTCATTTGCTCGCCAAATGAAGGGGAGTCATGCTTTCCTTCAGATGAAAAACCTTCGGTGGGAGAAGCTCGCAGCAGATGACTTATGGATGCAGGGTTAAATGGTACCTTGATGTCATTTTAATGGCTAGTTACCGTAAATCAGCTCCTTGGAAATGTTGCCGGTGTACACTCAAGGGCTGCTCCATGTTACACTCGGAAGCCTTTTGTCATTGCCCTTATCAGAGTCTCTGAGGATCAGAGGCACTGAGACTCTCTCGATCCGTCTGGAGTTGAGGGAGGTGGCACAGTTACAGGAGGTCACTGAGGCGGTGGCTCCTCCCTGTTAAATGGCAATCCTTGGCTACCCTGAGTCAGTTGGCTCGGTCTTTTGCAGGACGTACTGGGAGCTACCCTTACCCGGTCCACCAGACCCAGTTTCCATCCAACTGGCTTCGTCACAGAGATGTTTGCGCTTCTGAGGGCTGTTGACAGGACTTCCACCTTGGCCAGGACCAAGGTACTCCAAGTGGACCAGAGGGCCGGCATCTACAGCAAACGGCCCAAGGAAATCATTGGCCCTGGCGTGAGTACACAAAATGTAGCTGGGACCATATCTGATCCATTTCTGTCACTCTAGGCACTTCATTTCCACCTAATCTGATGTAACCCACGCCATCTCTGGATGCAAGAGAGATCGATAGATATGCCTTATGGATCCCAGGGCAAAACGTGTTGTGTACATCAGCAGAAGAATATAAAGTGTACAGATACAAACGCACAGTGCAAAAGTCCAGCTACAGTGGAAAGGCAACGCACAACATTGTAGAAGGGTGTGCAAAAAAATAAACAGATAAAGAGATACGAGTAGGAAGCAGCTACAGGCATTGGACCTTCCCAACAAGGCATTTTGAGTTATTTCACTGCAGCAGATCCTCAGTCTGCATTTGGGTTGAAGATCTTCGCATGCAGAGCGGACAGGTTGCTGGTTTACATCCCACAAAGTAATGTAAGCAGTAGAGTATGAGATCTAAATTTAGTCAGTTAAAATTATTTCACTGTACAAATGGCCAATATAACTATATGCTGATAAAATGATAAATGCATCATTATTGCTGATTAATAAGTTTGAATAAGATGAATAAGTTTTTAGCTCTCAGTTATTCGTCTAGAAGTATTCGTGATGTGGCAGCCTGGTGTCGGAGTCGGTCTGTTGGCGCTCTGTGCAGGATGTTAATGGGTATACACTGCAGGTGTTTCACAGCTTGACTGTCGTGTACACACAGTGCAATCAGATTCTTGTGTGTGTGGCCTTCAGACATGCATTATCCATAAATACAGCATGAAGCTGGAATACAGTGCGAAGGCGTCAAAATGGAGCAGATCTGCAGTGTATACTTAACATTGTCGGGGTTCCCAGTATGGAAAACCACCCACGCGTAGCACGGTTATACCCTCAGGAGTAAAAGACCGTAGTAGTGAAATCGTGAAACATCACACTAAATTTCCTGTCACTCTTTTGACCGACAAAGCTCGTTGTTGGGCAGCACAGTGACTCACCGTGTAGTACCGTTCTATCACACCTGCAGGGGTGGGGGTTTGAATCCTGCCCCTGCACCGTGATTGTGTGGTTTTGATATCTTCTCCCTATATTGTGTATGTTTCCTCCCGCAGTCCAAAGACATGAAGTTAAAGTAATATGCATCTCTAAATAGGGGCTGTGCACCCTAACCCCTGGGATGGCATCCCATCCAGAGTCTGCCCCTGCATTATGGGATAGGCTCCAGGTCCCGCCTGACCTTGTACCAGATAAGGAGTGTACACCTAATTCAGATTTACCTTGGGTAATGTCCGGTCAGCCACTGGAATGTGCTTTACCATATACACAGTAAGTCACACTGTAGATGATGGCTCTTCGTAGTCGATTAACTTATTTCCCTATATGTAAATAACTAGTTAACCCTGAGAATGCCAGGTGAGGTTGTGTCACTCGTCCCGCGAGAGGCTCCCCAATCTGGGGAAGCCTCCTGACGGCATGGGCTTAAGAGAGAAGTCCGTTCTCATGTATGTAGGCTCTTTGTTTCTGCACTCAGATGTTTAGCCAGAACTCAGAAGTGTTGAGGCTTTTTTGTATAGAACTAGGCCGTGAGTCTTCCTCATCGGGTACACAGTCACCCCTGAGGTCAGCTGTAGATTTTTACGCTAGTGGAGAGAGAAATCTGAAGACGTGTCTAGAAGCATCGCAAGATCTGCAGTTGCTTATGCATAAACAGACCCCTTTCTCTGGCCACTAACAGCCACATACTTGTCTTTTCATCCCCGCAACAGCAAAGCTTCCTCGTGATGTCTGTGTTTGCTGTCACTTTACTGGTCCCAGCCGGCTGGATCTTACACCACATCCCAGAGTACAGGCAGAGGAGCTCAACACCGCCCAGATGAGGACACGGCTCCAGCGTCGAGTGACTCTGCGGACGCCTGCATCGTCTCTGATGTAGTAAAAATAAATAACTAAATAACCCTAAGTCTGTGTGTCCAAAATTAACAAATGCATTCAAGAAAGCAAAGACGGCACGGGCATTATTACAAGGGATATGAAATACTTAAAGAAATACATTGCATGGTACTGATATTCCTTGGTGAATAAAGTCATTCTGGCAGACAAAGCCATGGTGGCTGTCTGCCAAAGCGATTTGTAATGAATTCACTCTGTATGCACAGACCTGAAATTACACTTATCCCAAAGATAAGTTTCAGAAATCATCACGTGTTTCTGTAAAGTAAATGCTTTAATGTAATTTCAGTTCACTGTCTAAAGATGTACTGGAAAGCTTTAGACTGAACTCCAGCTTCATGTGGACCTGCTCAATAAACTCATGGATTAAGGTCTTACAAAACTTGGAATGTCAAGAGTTCCTCACTTGCACAGCGTGCTCTGGCTGGTCCAAGCCGAATGCCTTAGGGAAGAAATCCCAACGAATTGGAAGCACATGGTAATACCATAACAATGACATATTATTTATGCAACCCCGCCTTCTGTGAGTATTTAAAACTTGTGGTGTCCAAGATAGGTGGGTGAGATCTGGACCCAGCGTGCTGGAAAGGAAAACGGAAATTGTTCGCTAATCTGATGAAAGAGCATTCAGTGGATCTTTGCAGACTTTTAGCTCAAACACAGAACTAGATGCAGTTACGGTTATGTCGTTCGTTTTCTGGTTTAATAATAAAACCTCTGCTCATTTACTTGAAGGATTCTGGAGGATTCGATATTGCGAGATCTTCAGAATTCCATAAAATACCAGCTGAAGAAATTCTCTAATGGCAGATTGAATGACAGGAAAGATGTAAACTGAGTATTTCCTATGTCCGTCATTCCTTTTCTACTGGCTCAATGGCCTGATAGAACCATTTATTTCCTCTAAAACCATCTGTCACAGAAACTTTGAAGGTCAGGTCTTTAAAACAATGAACATAGCCAACAATAAGTCTCCAGTCACTAGAAACGCTGTTTTAAATGACTGGACCGTGTAGTTACTCAGGCATTATTAATAATTTTATTAAACACTATTCTCATATATTAGATAACTTATGGTACACAATATTAATATGTGACCCATACATATTCAGCTTTATATAATGGAATTCAAGTTGATAGTTTTGATAAAATATGCAAATTCAAATTAATAAAAGCAATGATAACGTCTTTAAAATTAAAATAATATAATGGTGACGTAACTGTCACGTAAGTCATAGCATACACTTTCAGAAAGAAATCGTGCCATGGAGCGAGGGGGGCAGGATTTTCCCTTAATCCTGCACATAGGGATGCATTGTGTTTACTGCTTTCCATCCATCCATCCGTCTTCTAACCACTTATCCAGTACAGGGTGACAAGACAGGAAAGGCAATGCAGAGTCTGCCCGAGCTCTCAATAGCGGAACAACTCCCCTCTCTCTCTCTGTGTTCTTTGCAGAGTTGCAGAGGGGGTTTGAACACACAGCCCAGCACATACTGTGGGCAATGCTGCAGGAATATGGGGAACCTGGGACTGTTTCTGCATGTTATTTCATCAATGCAGCCACTGTGTATTTGGCACAATATTGAAGTTGTTTACAGAGGGTATTGGACTCCCGCAAGGGTATGTCTTGTCTCCTCTCCTGTTTATGATATAAAGGTGCGGCTGTGCCTGGATAGGCATCGGGTACAGAGGACTGGAGGGGACACTCCTGTCAGTAAGCACTTGAGCAATTTGATGCCGAGTGTGAAGCGGCAGGGATGAGAATCAACACCTCCAAATCTCAGCCCATTGTTGGAAAAGAGTGCATTGGTCCTGTCAGGAGTTTAATTACCGTGGATTCATTTTCACAAATGATTGTAAGAGGTGAAAGTATAACTGACAAGCAGATTGGTCTGGTGCCTGTAGTTTTGCTGGCACTGAGTCAGTTTTTGGTAGTGAAGTGGGACTGAAGTTGGCAGGTGAAGCTCACGGTTTATTGGTCAAACCCTGTCCTCATCTATAGTCATCAACTGTGGGTAATGACCAAAATGACAAAGATGCAATTACAAACAACAGAAATGAGGTTTCTCTGCAGGGTTGCTGGGTTCAGTATCTGTGACAGGGTGAGGAGGAACAGATCAGGAGAAACCTTGAAATAGAGCCACTGCTCCTTTGGACCATGAGCATTCAGCTGACATCCTTTGGACCTGCCAGAACTTGTATTATGTTGTGTATGGTCTCTGAAAGTTTTTGCATTAAATAAATTGCATACTGCAATGTTTATAATTTTATGTGTGATTTTTTTGGCCTAGTCCATTTTATAGCTGCCATGTGTCATGATGGAGTGGAGTAGGTTCATCCAGATGTTTAAATTGTCTACATTTTTTAAGTAATGGGCGAAAATTTTGATAGATTGAAGGAAATACTTATGCCCAGGGATTTGGTCTTACCTGTAGTGAACTGAAGATGAGTCTTCTGAGATACAACATCTCTAATAGTGTCAGAAACTAAAATTCTGGATTTATTGCCCTTAATATAATAGGCCAAAATTTCTGAAATTCAATGTTCTGAATATTGCGCTGTTTTGTTTTAATTGTTTCAGCATTTTCCCAGAATCCTTAGCATACAAGCTCTCTACCGATTTTCAGGATAGTTACCACACAGCTTCATCTCACCGAAGAAGACTGGTATCTTTACATGCACTCCTAGGAAAATTAATGCTCAAGACAGAAGACGGAGACAGAGCCGAGGCATAAATTGTACCCTTGTATGAGGATAATTCTTAACCTTAATATGATAGATGGAGCAGAGGATGTAATTATAAACATGATTGATCTCTGGCTCCACATAAGTGTGTTCAAAAGTAACATAGAGCAAGAACAAAAGCCTCTGAGATCAGAGAAACGTGAAATTGGTAACTCTTGAGCTTGTTGTTCTTGTTTCTCGACAGACAAACCCCACCGGGTGCCCATCCTGTTCCCTCTCATGGAGTGTGACACTGGTGCTACCCATCACAGTCAAGGTAACAATGAGGCTACTATGTCATAGCTTCTCGCAGAGCAGATCAGGCCATTAATTAGGCTTCAAGAGACACAAGTACATCGCGGGGATTACAGAAACATGTTGGCAGGTGAAAGGAGGCAGTCTGGGAAGACCCATAGATTTTTGGATGAGTGCTGAGAGGGTTAGCCAGAGATGCTAGCAGACAGTTTCCTTGGACACCCCATGCTGAGAGGGTTAGCCAGAGATGCTAGCAGACAGTTTTCTTGGACACCCCATGCTGAGAGGGTTAGCCAGAGATGCTAGCAGACAGTTTCCTTGGACACCCCATGCTGAGAGGCGTTGAGCCTTATGTGCGCAATACATGTCCGGAAAGTCTAGCTGACAGATGTATGGAGCTTCGGTAGAAATCCACAGCAAGGGCTTCAGAACGTCCAGAGCTGTATGTTCATCGCGGTACTTCTGTGCTAGTGACCATGCGTAATGAGCACAGACCTGGGTCCTCCAAAATAGTACACCTATCAGAAAGTGGACCACGGAAGCATGAAGCTGGCAAAAAGTGGTCAGGGTGAGACCAAGCTCTGACAGCACAAGAAACCCTTACACAGTTAGGGAGGATAGCTAGCTGAGTAAAACGCCTTTCTCAGATTTTGCTATCACTACATGTGTTTCACACAATGTGAAGCTGCTTTTCTGGCACTCTGAGAATTTGGACTGCTGAAGATCATTACGATTTGTGTGATGAAAGTTATGGTGCCTGTTTGTACAGTGACGGAAAAACATTTGTTCTAGGACCTAGAAAACGGTCCATGATTCTTGAATACATGTCTAGTGCACAAGCTGACCTGTCCAGAGTTTTGTAAATATGCTTTTTTTAAAGCTGAGTTACTTCATTCTTTTCTCTCTCTCTGGTCTTCATTCCACGGTTATTAAGCCCAGGGTGTAGTACGCTCATTTCGAAGCATAGACCATGTAATAACAAGTTTTTCTCCATGTGCTTCTCTGCTTCAGACTCCCTGCTGTAAGGTCAGAGCCCCTCGTGCTCACCAGACATTCTGCTGTCATGCGTGGATGCTGAGCTATTAGTTACTGTTTATATTTGGAGGATATCCTATCTTGTGGATTTTAGTCCTTATCAGGAATTCAGCTTCTGTCGTATCAGAAATATATTTGCTTCTGGTTCGGTGTGTCTTCGTGCTGTTCTGAGATTGCATGATAGTTTGACGTGTGGAGTGGAGATTCTAGCCACAGAATAATTGTGCCCTCCCAAGTTGCTGTTCCTGCTGAGCTATAAATTACATCACTGGCTAAATACATTTGATCAATTTAATTGAAATGAGACGTATTAAGTAAGGACTTGTTATTGACCTTCATATGGTCTTGTGCCATGGCTGTGATTATCTTCATAACATATTTCACAGTTATTTGATTGATTCTACTGAAATCCAGTTAGATTTGTGTCGGGTTCATGGTTGTGTGTGTGCGTGGGGGGGTGGGGGTGGAGCTTAACCATTTCTTCAAAGGCACGCGAACACACACACACACACACACACACACACACACACACACACATGAGTTTTTGCTTTAATTTCAGCTGTAATCGTTCTTCTTTGCCAGGTTTTGATAGCGGGTTCTGTCACTGCTACACTGCAGAAAGGGATATCTTCTCCTTCTGATACTTAAATTATCATCAGGCCTGACTAGCGTCCTTCTCATAAGATTGAAGAGATGAGAGCAAGGCAAGACTCACGCACACACACATAGGGCAGTTTAGAGTGGCCGCTTCACTTAACTCCATGTGTTTGTGCTGCAAGATTATCGCTCAGAATTCTGTGCAATGTGTGTAAGTGATTGATCACCTAGTCTGTTCTCTGCCTTATGGCCTGTACCTTCTGGGTTAGGCTCTTTTGCCCTAATTAAATCAGTGTTTATGGAAAACTGGATTTTTCCAGTTCACTTTCTAACGATTGTGTAACGTTTACTCAGCTACAGACTACAGCCTATGACATTGACGGTTTCTGTGCTGTTGCTGCCACCTAGTGGAATTATTTTGTGAAATATTTCAGCTGAAAATGGCAATATGCTTGATGCGTCTTGTCTGTCAGACTGAAAAAAAAAACAAAACACCTAATAATGAATCTTTACTTGGACATATAAGGCTTGCAAAAAACATGTACTGAGCCGTACTCTGGAAATAAAGGTCAGACAAATGTAATGGCATGGCCATTACAACACTCAGAAATGAGAGTAGCACACCTGATGAATAGGACAGAAGGGGACATAAACTCTCACCTGCCTCCCGGTGTATGGCCCAGTGGGTTTGTAAACTGCACAAGTGTCTGCTAGGCTGTTTGTTCAAATCCAGTAGCTGGTAGAGTAATCATGCTGCTGTTGGGCCCTTGAGCGAGACCCTTACCCCTAACAGCTCCAGGGGTGCTGGGCTCTGGCCCCAAGGTTTGCTCTGCCCTCTGTGTATATATATGGTCATATATCTCCTGCGTCTAATGGAGAACACGATAGAAAAACATTTAGAATAACACAAAAAAACATTGAGAAAACGGAGACAATGGTTATTTGTCTGTTCTCGGTGCTTTTGTATTTTTGTCCTTCCATTTCCTGTTTTAATTTTGTGATGTTTTCTCAGTGTGTTGTGCTTGGCACGGCTCATTCATACACACCCACTCACTAGTGCTCACTGGTGAAATGCAGAACCAGCTGACATTGTGCTGGAAGCTGCCTCCGTACTTTACCTGCTTTACACACTGTGGGCTTGTTACAGCGGCTCTGACTGAACAGCTTTGCTCAGGGGCCCCAGAAGATGGGCACAGCACGCTGCAGAGGCCATCCAGACCACTCCCAGTCTGAGTTGACACATGCCTATTTGTTATACATAACGTTAGAATCCAAAATAATGCTGCCCAGTTAGTGGCCTCATTCCACTAGTGGTACACATTTTCACAGAGGAGGATCATATTCTTTTACATTTTACGTTCTATAAAAAGTTGTATTTGAAAGCCACAAATTAATGGCTTTAAATGTTCATTGGAAATCCATTTACTGCGCCTTTGTAAGGCTTGCATGGATGGAAGACTTCGGGAAACTTGACGGACTATGCTAACCATCCAGCACACGTTCCGTAGACTCGATGCTTAGCTCGGGTTCAGCTCCTGAAACAGCAGAACCGCGGTTCCGGGTGCTCTATGGAGAACATACTTTACTTGTCTTTCCTGCATACAGAGAGTTGCCCTTCTCTCAAGCTGAAGTGTGTATCTTAACTGCAGACCTCAAACATCTAGCAAGCTGCCTAAGATCAGCGTTTAAGCTGACACATTTGTGGTGTTTCTCATTTGCCCAGCAGTGGGCGCCATGGGAAACAGGATCTTCACTGTAGCACTGTTGAAAGAAAAAACATTTCTGAAGGATTTAATTGCCGCTCAGATGTTTTACAGTGCTTTAAAGCCTTTGGAATACACAGCTATGTTTAAATATTTACTTAGATCTTGCCGTAGATAAAGAAAACTTTATTACAGGACCTTTCTGTTAATCCCCTGACTCTTGAATCCATTGACATTCCTCCGGAACCTGAAGAGTTGAACGCATAAGTGGAGACAACACTGACCAAACCCAGGTAGGTCAGGAGATCCTGGTTCAAATAGATGTGTTAGTGAGGAAGCTGTGATGCTCAGCCCTGGTATACCTAGTCTTTCATTCACCTTCTAACTGCTTATCCTCGTCAGGGCCACAGGGGGCCGGGAGTCTATCCCAGGGGAACAAGGGCACAGAGCTGGGGTACAGCCTGGATGGAATGCCAGTCTAGATCATAGTTCAGACATGAAAAATTTAATTCAGACCTTTATTTCAAGTTGAACCATCAATCATGCAGGCATCGCCTCATCTGAATAAACAAGGTACAGTGAGAGGTGGCTTTCAAAGTCATCCCAGTCGTAACTTTTTTAAAGGGGATTTTGTTGCACAGCATTGAGAAAGCATTTTGCGATACTGCTGAACTTTACAAAGAGGTGTGTGTACCATGTTTATATTACATTGTGGGGATGAAATGTCCCCAGGAGGTCATAAAAACCTGATGTTTTTTTTTTTTTTTTCTTGTGGGGGCATTTTTCGAGTCCCCACAAGGGGAAATTCAATTTTATAAAAATCTGGGAACACAATCAAAAAATCAAAAGAGCCAAAAGTCTTGTATTTTGTTGGGTTAATTATGATTATGCTAGGGCTGGGTAAGGGTTAGCGTTGTCATAGTTAGGGTTAGGCCCATAGAAATGAAGGTCCCCACAAGGTTAGAATTACAAATATTTGTGTGAACACTATTAGTCATGAAGAAGTAGCACTGTACTGGTTTACCCTGTACTTCTACCCAAGGCCAGGCAGGATGACTCTCAAGGTTTCTCACCAATGCAACCCCCACACCATCTCCCTGATTGGTGGCTGCACTCAGGAGGCTCACTAAAGCATGATGAAAAAAACTTGAGTTTTGTAGGTAGGCAGCAGCAGGGAGACCTGGGGGAAAAAAAGGCCTGTTGGAATTTTATACTGACTGAGTATAAACACGCAAGATGATTATGATAGCCAGTTTGATTAATACATGTCTGCCCTGAATGGCAGTTCATTATTCAGTCACAGCCTAATGTAACCCAACTCATTACTCCTTATTGAAATGACCTTGTAGTTAATATAAAAATTTTAGACAAAGAGGATTAAGGGTAAATCTGTGGCTGGGTTTAAAAAAGATTAAATGATCCTTTTAACTTCCCTACTTATTGCAGAATCTAGATTAAGAGGTCCCTGCTATTCACTAAGCTTTCTTACAGAGGGAGCTTTCACAAGCCATGCATTATGCCATACATCAAAATTAGGATTCATGACATCTCTTCACTAGTCATGTTATGATAATGTTGTTTCGACACAAGGAAGAACACGTAGAGATGCTGGGTGTTCTCATTCGATCGACCGTCTCTCGCTACGCAAATGTTCAGGAATTTTCTCAAAGTCAGGGAGAAAATGGCACGTCTCTGAAACAAGAAATGACGGCGATGAATCTCTGAAATCTGGGAAAAATAAGAAGAGAAGCTGGGGATCTAAATGCTGGGAGGAACTGGGAAACAAAAAGCAGAGTAAATAGTTTTGTGGGTGGGGACCAACTGGCTATCGGGAGCAGCATTAGCGGTAACAGACCTGTGCGCACATGACTGAAATCTTTCCTTCAGATTGAAGATGTTTTTATTATCCAAGTGAAAGAGTGCAATGCTTACATGCTCCGCAGTGCCCAGGACAAGGACTTCAATTAGACATGCAGTGCATAAAGATGAGCAACACTGAGACGCACGTAAAGTTTCACATAAAACGCTGACTGCCTTTAATATTGCAGTAATCTGCACAGCTATACATGATGAGGGCAGCTTGGGAAGAAATTGTTCTTTGGTATTTATGGTTCTGATGCTGTGAAACAAGCTACTAGACTTCAGGAGTGAGAATGGCTCGTGACCGTGGTGCTTTGTGTCCCATAATTAACTCCACCAGCTTGCCTGGTACAATGGTTTTGAAGGACGTGTTTCATTTGCATTGACCGTTTATGGTAACTTTTGAGTGGTGGCTGGCCAGCCTCTCAGTCTCATTTGCATTTTTACAGGATCATTCTGATTTATCAAGGGATCATTGCATACGTATGCCATGCTTGTTAAACCTGATTGTTTTTTTTTTCCCACATGCTAGTTTCCGGTTTTTGCTGTACGCATGTTCTCACGTTTAAATTTATGCAAAGTTTGGTAAATGAGGCTCTAGGTGTCCACTTGTCCTCCCCCTTTTTTTCCTGTGCTTGATCCAATAGTTTGACATCTTTTTTTGACCAAAGTTAAAATTACAGACAAAAATGTAGCTGTTTTTTCTCTCAGATATTGCAGTGTTTGTCTATCATTTGCGCAGAAAGGACAGAAAGCAAACATACAGACAGAAAAACTGGGTGGAAGTTGCCGGTAAAGAGTCACCATCTTGTCGGCTCCAGGTAAGGGATTTTTGTAAATCAGGGATGGCCAACACAAGGCTCACCAGCCACACGCTCCATCTCGCTTGCACACTCACAGCTCTTCTATTGCACAACTAAAGGCTATAAAATATTTGCAGAGAAAAACATTTGTTGGCACAGCCCCAACCAACCCCCTACTCAGCTGTATGCATTTCTCGTGGGCAGCCAGGCTGCACTCTTCTCTCATTGAGGACCCAAACCTCCCGGGCAGCTTCTTGCAGCACCTCACCTTTGTGGCTCGTTTTAAATGAGCATGACTTAATGAGGATGGACATGGCAGCCCACACAAGAGTACCAGGTACTTTGGTAAACTTCTATTGGCATTTGTATAACTACATGTAGGAATTCTTCATGTTTCACGAATACCAGCTAAAAGCCAGCATTTGCTTGCCAGCTACCCATTCAATACCCCTGGGGTGGTATTTCAGCCTTAAAGGCCTAACATGATCACTTTGTCAGCCACAGGATTTGGACCAGCAACCTTCTGGATTACAGATACAGGCTCCTAATCCATAGAGTCATCCACGACCTTGAGAGCATCGCTCCATCAGTCGGAGGGAAATGTAAAAGATGATGGTCTATGAAGCCATAAAAAAAGCAAGTGAGATTATACACATGAAGAGCAAAGGATGATGACATGCGTGGGTGAATGGAGGAGGCTGAAGCAGTACGGCCCCTGGGGAGGGCAGGAAGATCTCCGCAGACTCACAGGTTCACATGAGTCAACCTCCCCGGCATTAAGTGGATGACATTTAACACTCCTTCTCGAGTGCCTGACTGTGGAGAGCATGAGGTGGCATGCTGGCGAGCTCGATGGCCTGCTCATACAAACTGCGAAGGGCTGCAGGGCCTGGCAGAACACGCATCAGTACACATATAGCACCTCTGGCCAATGGGAGGCTGCAGAAATGTCCAACAAGACCGCCAGGAGCGGACATCGACGTGACGGCACCTAACAGAATACATATTTCTTATTGTTTTCTCCAGGAAGGGTTGATTTGTTTTCTCCACACAAGAGTTGCCCAGGCTGACTTAATACAGATGAACAGGTGCGCGTTCTGCTGGTGGGACTTCAAATTTACAACAGACATATAAAAAGAGCACTAGACTTTCAGTGTTTACATGAAATACTGAGCCTACGTTAATTTCTCCTTATTTATTTTCCTGTACACATCTCTCTGACACAGGGACTGCACTTAATTTCGTTGTACTCGTTACAAT
>JAACJT020000809.1:0-17717 GCA_009936485.2 Gymnarchus niloticus | reverse complement strand
AGTTGTGATTGGCCATCATCAAGTGAGGATACAAGAACAGGTAGACGATCCACACGCTCTACAGAATTCAAAAGGCTTGGAAGCAACTTTCCATCCCAACGAACAATATATGAACCAGTGTCTTTAAAGTCTTTAAGTTGATGTTCACTGAAAGCTTTGTGATGCGCTTGATTGATGATCGGCTGATGTTGAGCTTTTGGGGGTCTTGACCAAGACTTCTTGCAGCCTCTGTAAGGACATCGGTAGCTTTTCGGTCTGTTAGACCTGTTCTGTCAAGTGCTGCCGCAAGTGCGGCCTTTCACACTTTTTTTTTTTGTTGTTGTTATACCTCTACTGGTACTATGTTTTTCTTCCTCCTCCTCTTCCGTTGACTCTCTCTTCATCTGGGGAAGTGGATGATTCCAGCTCAACTGTTTGAAAAGAGGTGGAGGCTTCTTCCTCAGCTTTTCTTTTTCTAGCTTCTTTGACTAACTCTTTCTGGTGAGCAGTTTGTTCTTTGCAGTGACACGATCAACAGATGCCACTGAACCCTGTCTGCCTGGCTGACGTTGAGCTATCAAGAAGGCTTTGTCTTCGTTTTCAATCACTGAGAGAGCATTTTCAGCCGCCACGTCAAACAAATCCACGAGTTGCTTTTGGAACAGTCCTTTTCCACCTGCCTTTCACTTCTTTGAGATTTATTTTTCTTCAAACTTTGCCATTCCTTGTGAAGAATTAAAATCTTCTCTATGCCATGGTCTTTTCTTTTAGTTGGTATTCTTGCCTTTTGCCAGAACTTCTCAATTTCGTCCCACACCTCGTGTGCACTGTCTTTAAGCTGTTTCTTCAGATTTACATGATGATGAAGAAACACACTAAGTACTTGACCATTGGAAGGAAGTTTGTTTCCAAGTATTTCTGTGTGGGTTTTTTCAATGGGGTGGAACCCCCGCTCTTTTGTAGTGTTTGCCATTTGTGTACTTGTAAATGCAGGTTATGAAGTTTACAGCTACAGCCTGTTTGCAATGAAGGTTTCTTCCAGTATAGTAGAAATCCCTTTGTTTTACTTTCCAGGAATGATAAGTTTCAGTTTCACTTTCTCGGAATTGGTTTGTTTCCTGCAGAACTTAATAGAGCCACACTACCCAGTATTAAAACTCAAGCCCTAAAAGAACTGTAATTTCAAGGGAAGGGCTGGTGTGATAATGTCAGCGAAATTGGGGAGCTTAAGGGTGGTTGAGCAACCTCTTAATGTTAAAATATTTCAATAAAATTGTGTATAATTTTTTTTACTAATTAGAATTCAGTGAAAGGTTGGGAGCAGTAAAATTCCAAAAAAAGTTTTTTTTGAACCACCCTAATGTTTAGTACAAGTGATAATTGGGTAGATGTTAAATATATACACTCTGGATCCATCTCTTATACCCTCTTGTATAGTGAATCTGGGTGCCATCAGAGTAAGTTCAGGACACACTCACACACCGTGTTAATGCTGATCAGTGCTAATAAATTTACTTTAAATTTACTGATTTTAATGTTCGTTTGAAAACATCAGTAATATGTTTATAAAGTCACTGTAAAGCCCCCTCCCCCTTCAGTTTGTTTAATATACATGTCCTTCACAGTATTTCATTCATATTCACGCCTTTAGGGTCTATTTACCGGGTGTGCTTTTCAACAGCATTACTAAAGAAGCTAATCACTTAGCCGCTGCCCCTTCTGGGCTAGATAACGTGTGTTTGAACACAGAGCCTGCATTGGCTTTTGTTAAGAATGTCAAAAAAGGAAGGAAGGAATGTCTAGAACAAGTATGGATCCAGTATGGATTTCCACATGGGCCGGATGCCTAAAGATCACTCAGCTTTTAGGCTTGTTGAGTCCTCCTGTTACCAGACAGACAGGAAGAAACGGAGTAGATTGTGGTCCCATGCAGGCCTGTAATGAACTGTTTCATATTTCATGCGTTAATTATGCATAATCCATTGATTTGGTTTTAAATCCCCATGAAGTCACTCCTGGGTAAATTTAGTGTGAAATCGTTTTAAAATGATATTCCGTTTAGTTAAAAGAAACGTTAGCATGAATGTTAAAAGACAGGGCCAAAAATTAGGTGTCTCTCTTGAACCCATTCAGTAACAGAAAAGCTTAAGTGCTTAGATTTTTTAAATCTAGGGGTTTTAACTATGAGCAACACAGCTTTCCTTTACAGGATTTAAAAATCATTTTTGCTCGTTCTTATTTGCCATCTACAGTTTGCTAGACACTGTAGACAGTGCCTCAGTTATTTATGGTGAACAAATCTTAATAAAATTGCCTTGACCTTATACTGTATATGTTAATGCATTGTGATTTTTTTTTTTTTGGTGGCATGTTAAGAAAAAAATTTCAGACCAAAATAATTAGGGAAAGTTTCATATTTTTCGGGGAGTGTTTATGATGGATGGTAAATTCTAAACACATACACTGCTTTTTTTTTTTGTATGATAACTATAAAGGCAACTGGGTGACCTGATTACATAGAACAAAGAAAGCGAAAGAATGACAAAGAAAACTTTGCCATTGTGCAGACAGTAAAGTGCTTTTGTCTGTGAGTCCTGTCCCTCCAGCATCTATTCCCCAATAATGTCAGTTCGATTGCCGTTCAGGATCTCGCATGCTGGGCGGAGGAGGAAGAGGATGGTGAAGAGGACGAGCGTGCCGTCACACCGGCCATGACGCTGACGGTGCTGGAGCAGCACCTGTGGGGGCGGGCAGATGGGCAGGCCCACAGGCTCCTCCTCCTGCAGGTGTTGGCTGCCATGTGCCAAGGGCTCCCACACACGGTACTGCTGTGCAAGCCGGTGCAGGTCAGTGACGGCAGGGCTGGAGGAAGCCCACACTACTGGGCAGGAATAGCATTTCGCTAATCCGTATAAGTCACGTCGCTTTCTTTGATCCGTTATGTGGTGAACTAGACTTTGATGGCACACGGTGGACCCTGATCAGCCCTCAGGCCTGATTCATAGTCCTGTTGACCCAGGTCCCTTTAGCCGCATGGGTCGCAGGACAGTATGACAGTGTGGGCATTGCCTTCTCAAAGTTCAGCCTGGTGATTGGTAAATCTCTGCCTTATTTGTGTTAATAAATGGATTCTTTTAAGGATAAAGATTCCTCTGGGGAAGAATACACTTAAAAAACCTTTTAACTTTTTAAAAGCTCTATTGGGATTATTTTCGATCTGCCCAAGAGAGGATTCCATTTTCTTATTGACAGATATGCATATTAACAAAAATGAGGGGATGAATCCGATTTATCACTATTGCAGTTTATTGACGTTAAACCCAGTGACATGATTTGTCTGTGATTTGTCTTTTTTGAGATTAGATTTATTCCATTCTGCATGTAAGTTTAACTCTCACAATGTGGTCTTCGGTCCTCCCGGTGTGTTATAGGTATTTTAGGACCTTCTAATGCTTTTTTGGTTGCTATTTGTATTGATTTTGGAAATGCTAACTCACAGCCAGCATTTATGTGAGCGTATGGAGTGTGTGTGTGTGTGTGCGTGCGCGGGAGGGTGAGAGAGAGAGTGCCTACCAGTTTTAAAGAACAGGATTTGCCATCTAGTGTGGAAACAGCATCTCCTCAAAAAATGCAGGTGTAAAAGTTCTTGTCATCAGTTTTGATCTGTTTTTCTCTCTCAGTTTTCAGTGTATGTGTGCCACGCTCCCTCCCATGCTCACTGTCTCCCTCCCAAACCCAGGTTGTGAGGTTTGTGGAAGCCGTACTGCTGAGGGCGTGTGCGGGCCTGGCTGGCAGGTCGCCATACCCAGTGGAGATGCAGTCCCTTTGTATGGCACTGGGCCTGGTAGCCACCATGCTGACTGGAGCTGTGGAGGTAGTGTGTGACCTCCACCTGCTTGACCATATTCCATCTACACGTTAGCCGATATTCGCTGAGGCATGTCGGTCTACGTGTAAAAGATGACTTTGGTGGGCTTTTTACACCTCACATTTAAATCCCACTGCAGTCCGTTCAGTCAAACCCTGTAAGGCAATGTCACCACAGGTAGATTTTCGTTAATTTATGAAGATCATCTTGAGGGCTTTTAGCAGAAAGCAGGGATGATATGATACAAACTTCTCTTTGGATATTAAGTGCCCTTCGGGTGCCACGTACAAATGGTTTTATTGGGGATGATGGGTACTACTTTATAGTTCTCTAAATCTCCTGTACATGATAGACTCATCACGTTAAGGTCAGATGAACACAGCAAATTTGAGGCTTTTATTCTTGGATTTTGGCCACGTGATAACCGGATAATACTCATATATGGTTCTAGCTGAAGGTAGGGCTGGGCGTCTCGTGGGCGGGATGTTCCTGGTTGCCCCGTGCGTCAGGGCGGTCAGACTGGCAGCTGTCCAGGTTTCCACGCTCATCGGAAGGCTTTGTGAGTCACCTCACCTGGGCGTCTGATATACGATGTCATACCTGGCAATACTGTTGCTTTCCCTCCACAGCTGGGGGCTGAAGACCGCGCCTTCCTGTCCTGCCTGCTGCGTCCTCTGGAGCAGATTTCCCAGCAGCACCCCGATGGTAGTATCCAGGAGCTGGCTTCCGACCTGCGGGCGGCCCTGGCCACGCATGGGGCCTTCTGCCCCGACACGGTGACCTGGGCTGCCCGTCAGCATGTACCCCGGGCCGGCGCTGACGCAGCAGCCAGCCTAAATACCCAAAGCGAACTTGATAAGAAAAGTAGTGCTGACACAACTGCTTCAACGGCCAAGTGGGCCTCTCCCGATACCCAGGGAGAATCCGACACACCTGCTAACCCTAACAGCTGTGATCAGGAGTCCGGGTCATGGTGGGGTGAGCCTAGCCCCCCGGGTAGGAGCTTCTCTGATTGCCTACTGGAGGCCTGCCACCCAGATGTTCCCACCAGAGCCCTGGCCTTGCGCACGCTGACCCGTGCCATTCGGGAAAAGGATGCGGAGGCTCTGCGGTCCCAAGAAAAAGTCCTGACGGTAGGATTCCAAGGCTGCTTCACTGGTGGAGGGAGATTCCCCAAAGTCCTCTTTCTGACGGAGAATGAAGGGATGTAGCTTGGTGAATGCCTTGGGACTTGGGTGCTTTGATGCCGTATTTTTTTTTATGATGAACGTCTAGTAAGTCTAATGGATGACTAAGCTGGAGGGCAGAGGCTACCCTTTGATCTGGAGTGGCCCCCATCTCCCTCGTTGCTTCACACCTTTCTCCGCCTGTCATCTGCCGGAGCCCCGTACTGCTTGCTTTTTAACGAGCTGCTTTCCTTCAGGTTAGGATAAATTGGCTGGGATTTTGGAAAGGCATTCGGGATAATATAGGTTTTAGTCAGAGTGTGAATGAGTGTTTTTTTTTTTTAAATATTGGTATTGAAGGTGGTGTTGGGGTGTAGCAGATTGCTCGGTAGGCAGTGAAAGGAATGGGGGTTTTCACAACTGTGGATTAAGGGTGGGGGTGGGGCCATACTGGTGCCTCATTTAATATTCGCTGTTATTGCAGCCCCCCCCTCCTTGGTGTGCAGCCTCAAGCATTATGGAGCTCCTGATCGGGACAGTTTAGTTATGGATGTGTCTGTGTCTCCGGTGTGTGTCTTTGGGACAGCGTCGCTCGGTAAAAGCCTGCTCTTATTAGCACATCATAACACTGCTCCTTGAACCCCCACCCCATCGCACCCCAGAGCGTATTGATGCGTGCAAGGATCCCTCAGCCAGAGATACTTTTTAGCGCATTTTCCAACATTTATTCATGTGCATATTAGAGAGATGTTCCCTTCCGTTTTAGCACTTTATCTGTTTGGTGCGTTCTCTCATTAAGGGCTCAGCGTGTGACGAATCTTGTGCATATTTGTTGACCTCATCCCCTGAAGTGTTGATCTTTAGGATGTTCTGCTCTCTGCCCCGATTTTCAGCTGTTCCTGGAGAATTTGGAGAACGAGGACTCCTTTGTGTATCTCTCAGCCATCCAAGGTAAGATGCGAGTGGGGCCTGACTGCGTGACGTCCCTGATATGTAGCTGAAGGCCTTTGTCTGCGACTTTTGAAGTGCCGATGCTGAATTGTGTGTCATTGTGTTGCGCTGGGTCTTGTTCTACACATGTGTACATGTGACATGTGCTGCTTTGATTTGTAGCTACCCTGTAGCCTCCATTTCAGACTGTAAACGTTGCCTTATTTGTGAACTTATTAGCGCCCTCTGTACCGTTGTTTGTTGTTCTTGTGTTCCTTTGGAATATTTGAACGCTGATTCATTTTTACACTTAGTGTTTTACCAGTGGTGTGTGTGTGTAAGTATATTCTATATATGTGATCTTTGACTTGTGGAGTTTTATCAATGGTGTATATTTGTCATGACATTCTGTTGTCTTTCCCTTGCTATCCATTTGGAAAAAGTCAGCGTGGGAGTTTGTGGTTTTGGCTTAATGTTCATCTCCTCACTTTTGATTCTTTATGCGGACAAATTGGACTCTAAATCCGCAGGAAATTTGAGGAACCCGGAGGATTAGACTTTAAGTGCAGCTGACGCTGTGTTTAACGGCCTGCTAACCAGCATCCTGAGTCTGATCTACATGGTCAGCCCGTATGTTTCTGCTTCAGAGTCATTACAATTTTCATGCAGATTCAGACATATCTCAACCTCATTAGATATGCATATTTATGGTTTTCTAAAGGAAAATGAAACAAGCACTTTGCTTTCCTTTGAAGTGAATTTTTTCCTCTTCAAATAGATGCTAATTCATTCTTACAATTTCCCCAAATCATCTTCCATATCGTCCACACAGTTTTCCCAATATAAAGGTCTTTGGTCCACATCCTCCTACTCCACTGGCCTGGTACTCCTGACTAGAAAGTGGCTAAAATAAACACTAGGCAAGTGCCTGCAAATCCTCCGTCTCAGTTTCTCGGGAAAGACTAATCCAGTGAACACCACAGTTTTGGCAGTGAATTCAGTTAGACTGAATTCAAAACAAAATTCAAATGGATTACTAGAACGGAACGAATTTCACCAGAAATTTCTAGTGGGAAACGAAACAATAATTTATAAGTTGGCACGTAGTGATTATTTACACTTCTCTGAGTGCGTAGGTCTATGGTGTGTGTGTGTGTGTGTGTGGTCTGTTTTGTGTGAATGTGTGTGTACAGATATTTCAGGGAGAAGTACTGTATGCACAAATACCATCAAACCACATGAAATATTTTGGGTTCATACTCTCTGCAATGAAATAAAAGTCAAAGTAAATTTAAGAATCACTGTGTTTTTTATTATTTGCATTTTCCATACCGTCCCAACTTTTTCTGATTTGGGGTTGTATTATCATAAAACTTATTCTTGCTATATGTTACATATTAAGTATGAATGGGTGTATTAATTGATTCATGTGGATGTCAGTTGAACATTAAACACATTTAAAACAATGTATAAAAATAATGCAGAAGGACAGGAGAATAGACGGTGATAAATCAGTAAATTTAATGGTGTTTCTGATTAAATTAGTGTCTGGTGGATGACAGTCTGCCCTGGTAAAGTTTTAAAAACCCTGCAAACCTAGAGGAGGGTGCTTCTGTCATATATAACAGATCAGCTTGCAGTTTTTCACTCCTACAAATGGCAGGTAAATAGCTAAATATCTAAATGGCAGTTCAAGAGCTTGCAGGAACTCCTTCACTCACTTTCTATCCCTTTGTAACTTTAACTTAGCTTAACTAAATCTTTTGTTTTAGAGGGCTTGGTGATGCCATCTTCTGGGCTCAGTTTTCAGTGAGGAGGCCAGCCCCCAGGTGGTCCATAATCCCTCCATATTTACAGTGGTGTAAAAGCAGGTGATTAGGGCCCACCTCAGTCATTGGGAGGCAGGGGCTGTGTTTACACTCCAAAGTGACACTGGCTTCCCTACCTGCCGTTTTACGTTGCTTTCTGACATTGGTGTGTGGTTGTGTGGACATGTTCCTTGTTGAGTCACGCGGGAGCGAGGAAGCCAGATCCTTGGGGAGTGACTCATGCTTTTGTCCTGCTTGTCTTGTCCTGACTCACCTGGGTCTGTCTGAGAAAACTATTCCTCCTCTGAGGCCCAAGGAGGTGTCCCAACAAGATGAAAGCAGGATTAATTCAGCACTGGTGGCAGTGGTGCATTGAGTGTTGGAAGGATCTGAATGCTTGCGTGTGCCCTTGAGACTGTTGAAGTCCCAGTATGATTCCCTCTCCCCACCTCTTTAGGTCTAGCTGAGCTGGCTGACGCCTTCCCAGAGAGGATACTGCAGAGGCTACTGAAGGAGTATCAGGGCAGCCCCCACCCAGACTCTTCCACCCAGCAACCAAGGTCGCTGGAGACCCGCCTAAAAGTGGGCGAGGTGCTGATGAGAGCTACTCGTGCCCTGGGTGGGTCGCTGCCTCTCGTCCCACATGCCTTTGCTCTTCACCTCCAACACCCGAGTGCTGTTCTTCTTTTGCCCCTTTCTGGATAGTGCAAACGTAGCGGGCCCCGGCGTGATGTGGGGCAGCTCATGTCCGCCCCGTGGGCAAACGGTTCGTAATCGATGCACTGGTAGGGTGACACATGGACATATCAGATGTCCCAGGAATGACTGTAGACCATGGCGTTCCTGTGACTGTCAAGCTGCTTCAGCAATAAAACACCTGGACTGAGGAGGAAGCAGAGTTTGGGATTTACTGATGCTGGTGTTTGTACCCGAAAGACATTCTGAGTCAGCAAGGAGAGAACACCAGAATTTCATTTGTTATAATTCATTTATTTATTTTTTTTTGGTGGGAGTCTGCTCTGGGTTTTTTCCCTTGTACTTTAATTGCCGCTCCCATGACTGCCACGTCTACTCATTCTCCGAGGGCTTCATCTTCACTAAGCCCCCCTCAAGACACTCTCAAAGACGAGTCACCATCCTGGGTTGGCTCTGTTCCCCCATGAGGATACGGGGAACCCCTACGTCATTAATACTAGATTATAAATCCCCTGTTGGGCCCCGGTTAAGCAAACCTGTGCTGGAAGGTGGCACATGGAAACACAGCCGTACACATTCCCTTAGGACCATGCCAGGGGGCTCAGCTGCAGAGCCCCTGCCTTGCTCTGTCCATCTGTGCTGTCTGTCACATCACCATCCAGTTGGCCCACGGTCGCCACGGTAACACCTTGGGTCTTGGGGCTGAAGGTTTAACGTTTGCCTCGCATTGGCGCTTAAATCCATTGGGATTTACGCGGACGAATAATTTTTTGGCTTAACCCAGCTACACTCCTGGGTGTGTGACTGAATTATTATTTTACGGGCATCACCTCGACTGGCCCTTTGGAGATTTAAATCCCAAACTGCCTGGCTTAGCTTGTCGATTCAGGTTGCTGGATCCTGCTCTGTGATTCTGAGGCAACATCCAGGGATATGAGCTGTGTTTACCATCCTGAACCAGGCTGTAGACATGGATGTAGCTTTAGCGGTATGGTTTAGCTCTGAGGAAGAGGAAGATTCTGGAGAAATACCGTGAGTTAAGCCTAACCCCCCCCCCATTTGCTCAGGTGACCTGGCTCCCCACTACGGCCGGCCCCTGATTGGAGCCTTCCTGTGGGGGGTGAGAGATCCAGACAGCATTGTGCGAGCCAGCAGCCTGTCCAATCTGGGTGAGCTGTGCCAGAGGCTGCAGTTCTCCCTGGGACCTCTGGCCCAAGAGGTGAGGGGCAGGACCGCCGTCAGTAACGCGATTCGTCAGTGACTCAGCCAATCAGTCACCAAGGAACCTGCCAATAAACGGCAGGTCAATTGCCTTTTGCAGTGTCCATCTCTATGCTCTAATATCAAAGTTTACTGTGAATATTCAATATCAGTCCTTCACTTGTTACTCCTCCTGCATCCATCCTTTTAGACATTTTCACCACCATGCCACCTGCTGCTATACTGCTGTTATAGAAATGTTCTAAAGTATCTCAGGTGTTCATTTTTTTTCTTACATGGCAAAATGCATTTCCCTATGAAATAACCCCCTACAACAGAAATCATGACTTTGTGATGGTAATTACAATGTATTTTTGTTGAGTAGCGAGGATACCTGGAAGCCTTCTTGTGGCTACCTGCCAATGTCTCCTTACCAGGCGAGTACCTGGTAAGGCGAGCGTACCTGATAATCAGAGAGTGATAGGGGTGTGTGTGTGTCTGTGTGTCTTCCTTGTTAATGTCAGCCACTTTTCTAAGGCAAGGCAGTCTGTAGAGCCCGTCCCCATAACAGATCAGCTACTCTGGTACATCTTTGTTCATCTGTGTCCCCGGCCCCGCTCGCTCGCTCGCTCTCTCTCTCTCTCTCTCTCTCTCTCTCTCTCTCTCTCGCACACACGCGCACACTTCAGCTCTCCTTCAGTCATTTAATTGCCATTATCTAGCCTGCAGAGTTAGAAGTACTGCACGGGTCGGCTGTTTAGTGGAGGCGAGGAGTTTAAAATAAAGTTGCCTCGTCAAAGCTTCCTGTTTGCCAAAGTGTTGTCCATGTTGATCGTTCACTTCATTAGTGATGGGTTATTCATGAGCAGAGTGCTCAGCAACATTCCAATCTCCCTCCATCGATCTCGCGTCGAGCGGCCTCACTGTCTGAGCAGGCTGACCTTTCTGCCTGTGACCCGCCTGCCCCCTTTTCCTCTCTCCAACCAGCTCAGCTCCTGTTTGACAGCTTTGATAAAGACTGAGAAGGAGCTGGAGGTCCGCAGGGCAGCCGTACATGTCATTGCCCTGCTGCTGAGGGGCCTGAATGAGAGAGCCACGCAGGTAAGGTGCCTTGTTCATCACAAGAGAATTCCGAGCTGCTAAACCTTGTCCCAAGCAATGAGGATGACTTCCTTGCACCAACCTCCATCCCTCAGTGATGTCTTGGCGTTGTCTTTACTTACTTCTATAGGCACAAGGTCCTAAGTGTTTCTCATGGGCTCTGGATCACGGTGGAGAAAAGTTTGGCCTGCATCCATCTGCTTTCAAGAGTTTCTTATTCAGTCAAGCTCACAGTCAACTAGATAATGTGTCGTACGTGCAGAGGTGGTAGGGTAGTCTTGAACAGGATGCTAGTCTGACACATTCACTGGTTTCATAAAGTCAGCAATTCTTACTGTGTATTTTTTTCTTTACACTGAGACCAGCCCATGATGTATTCCATCACAATTTGGTCAGATGACCACTGGAGGAAATGTGTCGCTTTGGTCAGGACGGGGCGTGATGGAGACTCTTAAGCAGCAGTATGTTTGAAGTGTTGTGCTGTAAGGTCCCACGGGTAAAGGCAGAGCTGTAATTTGCTGCTCCGTCATTAGGGTCATTAGGCAGTTTTCCGTAAGCCCCTGTCATTGAACTGAAGGATTCTCTCCATTTTGTTTAACCCAGACCAGGCTGTCGTTTATCATTGTACCTAGTGACTAATGACTCTCACACTCGAATCAACTGTGATCAAATGTACCGTATGGTTCAGATCAGATCTTCAGATCCCAAGCACAGACACTGTTGCACATCATTACAGACAAATAGTTTCCACACAATGCATCCCTTATGTTTTTTATTAATAAGAAATACCCTTTAAGATGAGTAAGCTTTGCGGTAGATGGGAAGACCATAGCATTGCGTCAGCTTTATTGGGTTACCTGGAAATAAGTGATTCTACGTGTTTGATTAGCTCGTCACATCCTGTCGCATCTACTCCGGCTGATTTGTACGCTTACGAACGCAGGAGTTGTGTCAACATGGCTGACGTGACATACAGGAGAAAAGGCAAGTTACTGCAGGGTAGAAGGACTGCTTCTTACTGAAGCCTTCAATCTTTCAGGTGGGTAGCAAGAATGTTGGCAGGCCCGAAGACTAACAGCAGGTGGGCGTTGTACAGCCCTTTTATGAGATGTTACGGGAGATTGGCCACGTGCTCGATTGAGTGGTGAGAGAGGCGTGTCGCTGATTGGACAGTCGCCAAACTGGATGGGGATGGACGAGAGGTGTGGAACTCCGTGCTGTCGAAATTCAGTACGGCGCAGTCGTGTAGCGGGAAGAGCAGCGAAATCAAGTCCCGTTCTCTCCTCTCGTACTGACACCGGTGTGCAGGAGGAAGTTGAGATGCTCAGGGTTGTTGGGATCCCTGATTGTGCTGGTGCCAGCTGGAGGACCCTCCGGCCCCTGGGCCCTTTACGTGCCCCTGTGTGCTTCTCCGTGTTGCCTGTTGACATTGAGGTGTATCAGAAGTTGTCGAGTAGTTTTGCATTTTTCCCCCAAACTGTTATTCATAAAACAAGGATTAACCACGTGTTCATACACCAGCCCTGCAGCTTCACACACACATCTACTTAATTGTGCTGTCTCAGTTATGTGGATGGTATTGAATAATTCTTACAAAATGGCTTGTGGGTGCTGACATGCAGGTGATATGCAGGCACAGGTTTAGCCTTGAGGATCCACAGAAGCCTCTGCATTGGGACATGGGAATCATCTGGGTTATCACACCTGTCACATGACCTACCTGTGGCCTCTAGTGTAACAGTCACTGTTAACTCTGCCAATTTGTTTACTAGGCTGTGATTAACTGTGAGAGCGGTACGGCTGATTCTGTATCAGACGTTTGCCTTCCGATTGCCTGCAACTCCTTTAGGGAACATTCATTTGTCTCCTTAGTTCCCTTCAGCCTTCTTCATATATCTACTATTTTTCTCTGCCCTAGTACTTTCATCTCTTTTCAAGCTCCACAGGACAGGAAGCCTTGTGATAGGTTGGCCCTGTAATTAGAAGACTGGTTCTAGGTGGCAGTGAATCCTGCCTTTGTCGGCCTGATTGCTTGTTGATTTTCACAGACAGATTTTTTTTTTTTTTCCTGCACTTGACGATAATTGTTTTCCCGGGGGTATTAAAAAAATGGAAGGAATCTCCAGAATATCAGTATTGAAGGAAGATCTGAAAATGATTCCCTTCAAATGAATTATCTTTTAAAAAACCACCGTCAGGTGAGCATGGGCCCATTACCTTGGCTGTCCATTCTCTAGAGCAGTTTGCCAAATGTGTAGCCCGAGTTGATGATCTCTCACGTGTGATGATCCATCCAGAGGAGAAATGAGGAATGGTTGTTTTACAGATATGTAGGTAATAATGAGTTACTGGTGTAATACCAAGTAGGCTCTGGGAAGCTACACTGAATTTTATGTCTGTACTGGCTGGAGTTGGCAGGGCTATACTTTGTATTTCTTATGACTTACTGTGCGATGTGTTTTCATATGTGCAGTGTGTACACTGGAACAAATTCCTCATATATTCTTGTCCTTGGCCGAATAAAATGGAGTCTGATTCTGAATCAAGCTGCTTTGAGAAAGTCTGAGCCTGTGTTTCTGCAGTGTATCTCAGCTCATCTAAGGAAGGATTTTTGCCTCCTCTGGATCTCACTGGGCTTCATTTAAAGCCCTCCCTCAATAGCAGGGCAGCTGTTATGTTACACCTGCTTCCTTAAAGACTGCTGCTGGAAGATGAACTTTTTGTGGTCGAGGGGGAACTCTGAACTGACCATCATTGTCTTGTGGACAAGGTCTCTCTCCCACTGTGACTCGTCTTCTCTTGCCCTGATCCTCAGGTCCTGGGAGACGTCCTGCTTGACCTGTACCGGGCCCTGAAGTGGGTGGTGCGAGGGGACCCAGATGACGTGTCCGTGCTCCACGCCCAGCTGGCTCTGGAGGAGCTGGACCACGTCATGAGGCAGCTCGTTTTCCCAGCGCAGAAACTGGTGAAGAAGATAGTGGTGCTGCCCTGAGGCAGCCCTGCCGAGCTGCGAAGAGGGTCAGGGCCGTCTCCCAACATCATCTTCCCCTCTGAATACGGCCGAAGACTTCAGGAGCTTCCGCAGCCTGACATGCAACCAACACTAGCCGACGTCTGATGACCCCCCACTGGCATATCTGGCACTGCCTGACTGTTACAAACAGAGCTGTTTATAATCTTAGCTTAAAAATGCAAGTGAAAAGTGAGCAAATTACGTTTAAGTAAACTTTAATCAAAACCAAGGAGATTGCACTGTGTAATCATTGAGGTGTTCTCAGTCTTTTTTAAATGTGATAATCAAATTGTGTGACCAGGAATAACATCTTCATGGTTGTATCCTACTCGCTTTTTTTGGGCAATTAGGATTGTTTAATCAGGACATTTGTAAAGGAACCCCGAATATCTGTGATATTTGATATGCTTGTCTGTCCAATGCACAGGTTTTGGTGACTTCGTACAGTACGTCTAATCTGTAGGTAACCTCAGAGTTAGGAACTAAACCATGCTAAGGAGGACAAGCGAGATGGAGCAGTGTGGTTTCAGGTGGCACTAATGATGCAGGTCGTGTTGATAAGGAGGAGATGTGTGGCCTGCTGTAGTAATTCAAAGACGCTGCAGTGCCTGTGCTACCTGACTGGCTGTGAGTAAACTCTGCACTACTTGGTTGGCCCTGAGTAAACTGCCTGTCATGCTGGAGAATGAAAATCTCTTCAGGAAGGATCCGTGTAATAAGAATGGAATAGCTATGCCCCCCCCCCAGTCTGTTAATCTTTTCCAGCTTTAAATTGCTAAAACGGGTTGAATTTGTGTTCTGTAACTGAATTAAAATCTACAATAGCTGCAATCTCAGGCTTTTCTACATTAGTCATACTTTTTTGGAATGAGGACTTAAGATCGTGAAATATTGACTTCTATTTTGGCTCTTTTGTAACTGGAGAAAATTCATCAATCTGATTTTTTTTTTTTTGTCTAGCCGTGCATCTGACTAACTTAATACATTTTTATTGAATGACCACACGGTAAATGGCTGTATATTGACTTCTCTGCATACAGCAAATGAAATAAATTCATCACATGACTGTTGCAGAATGAACATGGCCACAGGAGAACAAGCTGCTTAGTTAAAGATGAGGATCATACATAATCCCAGCATCTCAGATCCTCCTTAGTGCTCTTTACTGCCACACTGCTGCTCATTTCTCATGCTTTTACTGCCCATCTGCTTGGGCTTTCTCTATGGCGCTCCTACATCCTGCAGAAAGCTGTTAAGTGATTATCTTCTCTCCATGTTGCCCAGTTTCCTCTTGCTGTTGGTCGAAATGAAATCTTTTATTTCTACTCGCACAAGTAGACTGGCGTCTGGTCTTCACCTAACTGGTATGGCTTGCGGGTTTAATGCCTCACTTAGGGTTCAGTGGTCATATGGACATTTTGCTTGCCATGGGATCTGAATCGAATCTTTAGGTCAAGGACACGGGCTCCTAACCTGGCAAACCACACACCACCCAGACTCTGAATTATATTCCTGAAGTGGGTGCATTTCTGTAAATTTATCTGCCCTGTGATGGACTGGCACCCCATACAGGGTGACCCCTGCTTTGTGCCCTGTGCTTCCTGGGGTAAAATTCAGCCTGAATGTGACTATACTGGATAAATGGTTAAAAGATGGATGTGTGTTCATTTTGTCAAATGGGTAGTGTGATTAGGGATGCAGAATAACCTGAAGGTGTCTGGTTCAAGCCCCAGGGCAGAGTTTTTACTGGTTTCCATGGCGATATGTTACTTTCATATAAATATCCAGACATTTTAAGGGATGTTGGCTCCCTGTATTAATGAAATATTTTCCACTTCCACTTTCCCTCTGAAACTCATTTGCTCTTGTAATCCCACCCTCAAAAACCCAAAGTAGAATTTCAGAGACGTTTCCCTATCTGTTGGCTTCATTACATTTTCATTGGAAATTAAAAGTATAAATTCATGAAAGAATGCTGTGACATTGAGTAATCTTCCACACTTGGTACAGGTCCCAGGGACTGAACCCAGGTCCGATTGCCCCCCCGGTCTGCATTCACACTGTATTTTGTCATCTCGAACTGCACTGTTTCTGTTATCCTACAGCCTCATGGAAGCTCTTATTTTATTTTCCTAGAAAAGTCAGTCAGTCACAGTCCACTTCCAGAGTGGGCAGCATACACATTGACAGTGTACCATACCATTGTCCACTATTTCCAGACAGACTTGAATTTGGAAGATGGTGTTCACATTTATCTAATGAACCATATTTCTGGTCAAACTTAGGGCAAACAGATCCAGGTTCAGGAGAAGGGTACTGGAGTGGAAGCACCCTTAATTTACTTCTGGTAAGCAAAGTGTATTTTTTTACTGGGAAAAATACTACATTGACTGGACATTCCTTTCCCCTTTTTATCCAATTTGTGTATTTGTGAATTTTACAAGGTACGTCACCAAAGGTTACCGTGTATGGTTCCAAAGCCATGTGCAATGCGCGACCATCTTGACTGCCTCGATACCAGCATCCATAGATCATTTGGCATTTCTGAGGGCATCTGTGGACACTGGGAAAGCCTCACTCTCAGTAACACCTTGATGTGTTCTTAAACTTTCCTCTGTCGAGTCTGTCATGGACAGCACAGCTAAGCCTGGGCCTTCGTGTGGACCTGAGCTACTCTGGACTTTGCCCAGAACTTCGAAAGCTACCACACTCCAAAATTACCACATGATGTTGCAATGGGATCTGAAGAAGTGCTTGGTCAAAGCAGATGAACTGCAGCTTTGCCGGTCAGAGATACATCAGGGGATGCTCTAATTGGACAGCTAACGAGTCACAGAGTTGTGACCTTTAGTGTTTTGATTCTTAGGGAGTTAACTTGTATGTCTTTTATATAGCAGCAGCCTACTAAAGGACCGGGTTTGTTATGATCAGTATTGGCAAGCCAATGATGGCAGGTGGTGGTGCAGATGTACTAATCTATAAGAATGGCTTAATCTGATTTGGAGATTCCTTGATTTTTTTTTTATTTTTTTTTTTTTTTTACTGTTTGTCTGAGGGCCTTGAAGCCAAGTGTAGTTATAAGCCAGAAGTTTGTTGTCAGCAGGGGAATCTGTCTCTCTCCAGTCAGAAGAGTGTTCATTCATCTCCACCACGCTCTGCCACGTCACCGGGCAGCTCGACCTTGCCGGACTCACTGCTTCCCTGGGGTTGGGGGGGCAGGGAGTCATCATTGTAATTAGCAGCCTGCCAATGCACCTTAGATCGGGGCGGGGGGGGGGTCTGGGATAGTGAGGAATAGCAGTGTGTGCGTGCAGATACTGCCACACTGCTGTTCAGCCTGCTCGAAGCTCTCTACGGCAAGGGATGTGATGGAAGTTCCGGCACGTTCCACACCGCCTTGTAAATCATGACGTGCCCACTGTCCTCCTCTCTCTCTCTGCTCTACCTCTCAGCCCCCCAATCTGCAGGCTGCCAGCATGCAGTGCAGTCTGATAAATAAATAAGCCCATAAAGGATGCATTGAGCAGGGGAGAGGGGAGCAGGCAGAGGCTGCACTGCAGAGGGCTGGGACAGGGTGGGGGGGGGACGGAGCAGCTGAAGCTTCAGATGCTTGAAGGGTATACAGAGGGGGCTCCCAGCCGTCGCTGGGGAGAGCGGGGGTCCGCCCCCAAGCTGTGAACCGCTTCGCCACGAAGATGGGTTTCGGACCAGGACTCAGTGCTCAGCTAGATCCGGGGCTGGGGCTTGTCTGTCGTCTGTCGTCCACCGGCTGCTTTCTCGGCCCCTCTCTGGCCCTCTCTGACCCATCGGCTTTCTTGAACCTGGGCTCCCCGTGAAAGACCGTGCTCTGAGTTGAGAGGCCTCCATGCCGTGGGACGGTCTGGGTGCCGTTGCGAGCACGGGGATCTAGAGGAGAGGAGGAGAGTTTGTGGTGGGGGGAGGGAGGGAGGGGGATG
>JAACJT020000808.1:0-17717 GCA_009936485.2 Gymnarchus niloticus | reverse complement strand
AGGCCTTTATATAAGAGTTGGGGGAAGGCTAGAGAAGAGAAAAGAAAAAGGAGTGACATGTTGTGTAGACTTGTGGAGACCATTTATAAATGTTATATTTCGATTTTTTTTTCTTCATTAATTTTGAACTTTTTCACTTTTTTCTCACGGGCACCAAAATAAATCACAAATTGCCTCTTAATCTGAGACTATGAGTGTTTTTTTTTTTTTTTTTTTTACCAAAAACCCACACGGAGCATGCATACCTGCACCAGGAGGCAAGGCGTGGTGTGATAAGTTCACAAAATACAAGCTTAAGACTCACAGTACCACTGATCTGTTCTGCTGTTCTTATGATGTCTCTTGGGCTTTTTAAATTGAATACTATGTGACCAGGTTTGGAACACTGACAAGACAAGTCGCACAAAAAAATCATAATACAGAAATATTTCTGTTCCATTCGCATGGAACTGCACAAGTCTGCTATAATAAGATTCATCTGTTTGCTCACTCCAAAAGAGCTATGGTGATGGAGAAAATTAATTCTTTGCTT
Organism: Gymnarchus niloticus; assembly: GCA_009936485.2. Classification (NCBI taxonomy): domain Eukaryota; kingdom Metazoa; phylum Chordata; class Actinopteri; order Osteoglossiformes; family Gymnarchidae; genus Gymnarchus; species Gymnarchus niloticus. Next base: position 17,185 of record JAACJT020000808.1, on the reverse strand, counting down.
TGTCCTTTTGCAGACAAATTCAACATGATCTTTTCAAGATAACAAATGATATATCATTATACGCAAGTGTTTATATGAAAACACATGCTTGAGTTTTTCATTATAGACAAACACTGGTTTTTGAGTGAGTAAGTTTTACATCTGAAATATCCTTAAAATAAAGTACTACAATAAGCTCTCAGTGGCCTGTTCATTAGGAATCCTCACTTGCTGATAAAAACAGCCTGTTCCTCTAATCCACAAAGGATGCGGCTACAAGGCAATACTTACAACATGCAGATGGGGGCAAGAGTTTTGATTACTCTACAACTAAGTACTGGAGCAGCTGAGACATGTGATCAAAGTGATTTTGGATGCGGTGCGAGTGCTATATGTGATGGTCTCGGTATTTCAGAAACAGCCACTCTCCTGGAAGTTTCACACACTAGCCTCAAATTAAACTTAGCATAAAAGCAGTGTGCAGAAAGGCTTCTTTGGCAGCATAACACATTGATCCTTAAAGGTGCTTTAGAGGCAAAATGGGGTCCTACACAGTACTAGCGGTCACTTACTGTATAGTTCACAAAATACAACAAGCTTAAGAACCACAATATCAACAAAGGGCAAATGATACCTGAGATAAAACTAAAAATAGATTAAACAAGAAGGTAAAATCAGTATTCAGTTATTTACCCGCAGTAGTATCTCATCTGCGCATTCAGCAAAGAATGAACGCTATTTAACACACAAACATATTCAGTGCAACTAATTATTTTAAAAGACCTGAAAACTATAAATTGCTCATATGTACTAAATAGAAAATTACATCTCACTAGATGACCACCACAACCTTCAGTGAAATGACATCAGTTTCATAATACTGTTGTCAATCAATGGTCAGTAGATGAAATCACTGCAGATGATTTCAACATCAGACAAGAAAATTCAATGTTGCTGAGTATAAGTGCAAATGGTTTGCATATGGTTGAACCCTTAGGGCAGGGATCATCAACTACATTTGTCCAAGGGCCAGAATTTTGGCACTGTGGCCCAGTGGGGGCCAGACTTTCATATAAAATAAAATTAATTTATTCAGGCATAATTAGCACATCATTGTTTAAAAGGTTCACTTTCTTACAAAATTAATGTTTAATTTACTAGCTTACATCTGTGTGATATAACTGCATCCAGCCATTAAGAGGCGATCAAGATATTTCTTCTTCTTGTTATTATTATTATTATTATTATTAATATTTCACTTTTGGGGAGCTGTCATGTTATCCATCAATGGCAATTATACTAATCATATATTTGTCAGGGACAACTTCACTACTTAAAAATCTCAGCATCATGGTTGGAGGAAACCTACCCAACGTGAAGAGTTATGCTTGTTGCCCTATCTTCTTCAGTTAATGTTCTGCTAATAATTCCACACGTGTGAGAATATCCGGTTTTCAAGGTTACAATTTTTTAAACTCTTATACTCCTATACATGCGAAACTGCGTTCTCAAAAATGAACACTATAAAGACGCATGAAAGGAAGAGACTGTCAAACCAATCTTTGGAGGACTGCTTGCGAATAAGCCTAACAGCTGTCAAGCCCGATATTAAGAAGTTGGTGTCAGAGGGGAAATGTAATTTCTCCCATTAACCAAATGTGAGTAGCCTATTTCAGCTTTAAGATTTTAGGATTCATTGTTAAATGACTGGGTCTATTTAATGGTTGTTTGTTGTAGAGATGATATCTTGCAGGAAGTTGCATCAAACCATTCTGTTTACTGACTCTTGAAAGCAACATTTCTGGAGACTAAGAAATGTCTCTTTTATTAATTTATCCATTTTCTGTTGTCACACAAGACTTAAATGTGGCGTGCTCTTTTGTTTCAAATATTAGTTCTACCAAATTTCTTTTCATTTTTCACAGCAGTTTTGTTTGTGCATGTGGAAAAAATGAATTGTTAAATAAGAGAACGTTAAAAAATAAAACAAATTGTTTAAAGAGAGTTATGAGTTTTTCCCCACTCTCGCACAAGAGAAATTCACATTCCATTCATAAATGACGGAGTTCGTAATATATTGACAGATTTATAACTCTTTAGAACCTGGGGTGGAATGCACCTGTATTGGGGTCTGTAAACCATTCCTGATGAAGGTTTTATTATCAGGGTACATCTCAATTGTTTTGGGATGTCTTCAATATTGTAAATAAAATACTACATATTCTAAATGGCATAATGCATTTTCACCTCCTTACATTTTCTTAATTAATATCCTGGGGGCCAGATGGGAGGCTTTGCCGGGCCGGAAGTGGCCCGCGGGCCACCAGTTGATGATCCCTGCCTTAGGGAAAAATCAATCTCTTTGCTTTGATATGCATTTTCAGGTGCATGTTATCCATCTTTTGCATATTCATTTGAAGAGTGTAGCAAAGTTTATAAATAATGAAGGCCTAAAGGTCTTTGTCTACAGTACACTTGACATGTAATCATAATTCTAGCTATTTTCACCTGGGGTTAAACCGATGTCCTTTGCGTGCTTACTGTTCTCTCTGTTTGTCCTGATCCATTCACCATATTTTACTTGTCCATTGTCAGCCTCCTTTGTGGGCACAAAACCTCTGAATGTTCGCTTCCCCCCCCATCTCTATGTATGCAGTTGTTTGCTGCACAAATGCCTGATAGAGGCTTTATAGAATATCCTTACAGCTGCTCCAAACACTGGGTGAGGACTTTTCTTTGAGCTATCATGAGAAGATATGACTGGTAACGTGGCTGCACAAGTAATTTAGATAATAATCTTCCACAATTCAGGGGCATTCCCTCCACTTCATTATTAATGATGGGTAAAATCATGTACCTGTTTCTGCCAAGGTGCTGCTGTAAAATGCTTCTCTGAGCGCCTCACCATTACCTGATAATAGGACAACTGGAGCAAGAAAAGCACAACATGGCTTGACCAGCCTGCTAATGCTCCAGAAGCAGGCAAACAGTGTGTGAGACGTAAGGAATGCCAGTCAAAGAATCCCGGTACCTTTTCTAAACACTGCATGAAAAATGGCATAACCAGGAATATCTGGACAAAGTAAACGTCTGCCAAACCTGCTGCTTGCCAAAGGTATGTGAATGCCCGCAGAACATTGTTATGTGGCCCTGCAAACACCCACAAATGTCCGAAAACCTCTGTCAAACAGCTGTTTTCAGGAATCTGCCTAACCACACTCATTCACTGATGGCTTGGCCTTTCAAATGCTAATAACAGTCAATGGTCTGGGTGTGACTGGGTACAGAAGCTTGCCCCCTTCCCCTCCCCCATTAGCAGTTCAGGGAAATCGGTATAAATTTCAAAACGTGCTTTAGAACTACTTTTATTCTTGCATCTGACATACACTTCTCTATCTTGAATTATTACAAATGTCTAAAACCAGTCTCATGTTGGAAAGAAGTTAAAAGGAATCTGAATGGCCCAGCAAAGAAACTCTGATAGCAGAGGCATCTGGGTGTTCTCTGGCTTTTGTATAACAAAGGAGAAACCCTAATTAATATGATATAAAACAGTTTATTATAAAATGAATTGAAAAGATGTAAAATTTACAAAAACACAGTAAGACAAATGTAATTAAAGTGAAATAATAAGATAAAGTAGACTGCTTAAATCTCTACCATTCTGCACAATGGAATTACCACAGATACTCTCTCCTTAGTATGACTTGACTGCACAGCTGTGGTACTGAGTACACACCTGCTTGTAAATGTGCCCAACAGGCAGAAATGACGGTGCAGTGTCAGTCTTTGTCCCCAGAATACAGTATACCTCCAATGAAATGCCTGTCTGGGTGAGGGTGCAGCCACATTATTATTCAGTATGTAGTAGGAAAAATTGAGGCTTGCATTTTTACAGAAATGATAAGAAATTGTTTTGCAATTCCAGGACGCACCTCTGCAGTTGGGTCAAGGACTGGCTCTTCAAAGCTTGAATTATAAACACCACTTTGCAGACACACATGCAGAAGTTTCAGCCCTTCTGTTTACACAAAGAGTCAACCACAGGCTTCTTACCCTACTACAAATCTTTGCTAATTGGATAACTTCTGTGACTGAGCTGTCAGGATATACATTTTTGTACATTAACAACAAAGTTCGTCTATCAGAGTCTGTTAATACAACATTCTGACATGGGGGTAATGCTATGACCATGTCCACATCTGGCAAAAGAAGTGTTTCAGATGACATAAGTGAATACTGTTTTATATATATTGCATCAGTGGTGTCATGGAGTGACAAGGAACCCACATCTTTTGTGGACAGGATGTTAAATTCAGCAGCATAGGTACTTTGCAGTGGCACCTAGAGCTGTTGACCTTGTTGAAAATGGCTCATAACCTGAACCTCAATATTTCTGTTGTTGTTATGCTACTGTCCCAACATTCCATTTAACCTCTCAAACGAGAAACACCAAAAGGCATAGACAGGGCCATAACTAACAGGCAGTCTTTAAAGTGTAAATGTAAGCGCATGTTAGGCATGCAATGAAAGGGTCCATACAGTTCAACAAACTTGGACAATAATGTTTACAAGTAGCAATTGGCTACTTCAAGCTTATTATATGAGATGACCCTTGACCAGATGTGCGGCCATGAAATGCTCATATAACAGTTTGTTGCCAAATTAATCAAAAACAGAAAATGTTTCATTAATATTTCTTTTAAACTATTTGGGTGAAAAAAATGCTTTATTTTTTGAGGTAATGTCAGAATTATTCCACAGAATAGCTGTCATGAATACACAGGCTGGACCCAAGTGCAGAGCTAGGTTCTTTATTCATAGTCAAAGGACAGGCGAGGTCAAAACCAACATCGTCAAAATTTCCAAAAGCCAATGGGTTATCCGAAGACACTGTCACAGGCAAAAATAGTCAAAATATAGAAGGGCAATCTGCATGGCAAATAAATCCTTAAACGAGAGGCAAAATCCAAAAACTGGCAATGATCAAACAAAGGTACTCCATACAGCAAAAACATAACACTCAGTAATGGTTCAAGACTCAATACCTCACAGTGAGGCAGGGGAACTTGTGAATGTGCCATATTTTCCAAGTTAACAGTATCTGCTGATGAAACTTACATAACATAATTGGTAATATATTAGGTAGATAATTGCATATTAAGACAAATGAAAGGCCACCAATACTATTAAAAATATGGTTGGGAATAAAGAACCAAAATGAATCAGGATTTACTAGACATCTTTTCAGCCAAATAATTCTAAAACTGTTAAGTCCAACACGTCCACACCATCTTCAGCCGAACTATTACAGAGTACTCCTTTCTAAACATTTCAGCTTTGTTATTCCAATTAAAGGTCCAAAATAACTTGACTTCATTCACAGTGGCAGCACTCACAAACAGGGAAAGCAACAGATAAACTAAACAGCAGAGGCCTTCAGCTTTGGACAAAAGAATTTTACCTTGGAGAGACAAATCTCCCTGAAGCCACAAATAAATTTCTCTTGTAATTTTAACTCAAAATATATTCGAGTTATATATGTTTTCTTACTTTCATCAATTTATTTTGTGTGCAAGTTTGATAGGTGTAACAGCAGTCTAGACAGATTTGATAGGAGACGCAGAATCCCTCTTAATTTTGCATTTCTGCTCCTCCCACCATCAAGTGCTTCCGTACATCCCTAATGCTGTCAATACGCTTCTTCAAATTTTAGTTAAAAAAAACGCTCCTAACTTGGATAACAGTTTGCAAGCAATCAGAAATTTTGCAATGACTTAAATAGTAATAGTGGGGCATTTTTACGGAGAGACTTTTTACGGAAAAGTGAAATTAAGCTAACTATTTTACGGACTGTCCGTGCTTTTGCGGACGGTTGGCAACCCTAGGCTAAAGTGAATGCTAAGATTTATTGGGACGTCCAAATAGGTGCATTGCTTTAGCTTGCCAGAGCGCCTGTTTAAGTCGTATTGTTGCGTTTTTATTCATGACTATGCTTTTTCATTACCGTTCGTTTAATAGTCTTAATTTTATAGTGTAACATCGCAAAGTCTGCGTTAGTATCCACCGTATTATGGAAAATATGTCGCACATTAATTGCATCGGTTAACAACTGTCTAAACTGAGCTTAGTTGAAATGAATGAAATGTAATATCTCCAACGGGCCAGGAGGCGTCACTGCCGTCACAATCCAATTTGTCAATGAACTCCGGAAAGAGACGTAGGCTCTCTTTCCATCCTTCTTCTAACCGCTCATCCTGGTAGGCATAGGGCACAAGGTCTATCCCATGCCACATACACGCACACACTCATTTGGTAATTTAGATTAATACAAGTCATTGTTAACAATATACTGGGCATATTTTTTGTTTCACAAAATGAAGAGAGGACAGATGATATGTAAAAGGACTATAACTTTGAATTTATATACAAATATAAATTCTGGTGTGAATCATACCTCCAAGGAGCATTTACTCTGTTGGGGGAACAGTCTGGAAAATCATGATGGAATATGCTAAACACAGATTGACATGCTTGAGCAAAGAGGAAGAGTAGTTGCAGGAGAAGCACAGCAACAGAGATAGTTGGGCTTAAACAGCATGATTGCTAAACACCACCAAAGTATGTCCTCAAAAACTTCCATAGAAGGGAATCTGCACCACTGTGGTCCAGCTTCAACAAAATCTGTAAATTGCGAGTTTCACGAACTGGAATTTATGACATTATAAGCCGAAATTAATGCACAATAACATAACCAGAGGCCTGTTCCAGAATGCGGGCTTAAAAAAAATCTTATAGTCATAAGTGAATTCTGATTGGAGAAATTTGGGGAGATTCAGTAAATTGACAAATTCTGAAGTTTGGCTTGCAGATTTCACCATTGAGAATTTGTATGTTAAAAGTTTTTGTCTGAAATGCTCAAACATTCCTACTGACTCTTTCAGTTAGCTTGTAGGTATGAAAAAGACCATCCAGTCGCATGGCCTCTCTTACTATTACTACGTTTATGGCATACAGGTCTACCTGGCTTCCCTTCCAGAAGAGGCCTTTCACCAAGTTCTATTCTGTCACTCCAGACCTACACTTCATCATGCCCTCTTTATTTAGTGAGCCAGCATTACTGCCTGATGACTCGAATTAGTCCAACTTAAGTCGCAATGCTTTTGGACTTGAGAATTTCTTGGCTGTGCAAAATAAAATGACTAGACTTGATCCATGACTTGGGCAAAATCAATTATGGTGGAGGGATCAAAAGACGAAAATTATTAGTTTAAGATATTCACAGGTTATAGATGACTCCACTAACACAAAAAGAAGACCCACTTGCACAACTTGCAGAACAAAATTCAGTGACACCATGAAATCAAATTTCATTTGCCATTTTAAGACCCATCAATTATGAAACTTCCCCTGGCTACTTTTGTTGCCAGTTGCTTTTTGATGTACTGTAGCTGGTAAAACAAAGCATTTCTCATATCAAACCTCTATTTATTAAAAATAATTGTCTCTCCATTCTGACCACAAAAGAGGAAGATACAGATGACATCACAGATCTTCCTCACTTTGTGCGCATGGTAGAACATTCAGAGTCACGTTTGGCAGTCTAAACCATTTCAGATAGGCATGCCCGGCTCGGGCCTGTTGTTTTGTTAGAGAGACACATGGGGGCGGGGAACTTGTGTTGTTACCAATCAAATGGCAAGGTAATAAAATGAACTTACCTCAGGGGAGCCAGTGGGGGTCTAGCACTATTGAATGTGGTGAACTGGCCCCCCCAACCACCCAACAGAACCACCCCTGTGTAGTTCACTGATACTATGAGAGAATGGAATATATTGCCACATAACTGATATACTTTAGTCTTGATGACAGGAACACAAAGGACTTACCAATGTGTATGCTGTTGGTCATCAGTTCCAGATAAGATGAGGAGAACATTTCAGAAAACCTTTCATTTGTCAAAACAATCCCTCCAGATTGCCGAGTGCATTTTCTGTCACAGCCATTGTATGAGAGGTTTGAAATGGGCTGAGATGAATAAAGTATGCAGGGAGAAAATAGATTGAAAGACTAAATGACAATTGCTTGCTAAAAACAATGGCAATGGAATGTAATTTCCTAGAGATCTTTTTGGGTAAAAATTAAAATAAAAGCACTCTAACTTCGCAATAAACTTTGTTAAAAACCAAAGTTATTCACTGTAGCCTCAAACAGCATTTTATTTAAAAATAGCTTCCTGCAGTTGATATTTTTATAACTGTTACAAACGTGCAAATAAACACAATGGAAGTATTAAGAAATTACAGAATGCACTAGGGGCATTATTACATTTCTGGTATGAAATTAAACATTTCAGCTTTTACCTTTAAGTCAAAATGCAGAAATATTGAAATGCTGACAAATTATGTGAGATGTTTCTCTCATAGGCAGGCTGACATTCAATTTCCTGCAGTTTCCTCAGACTATGAAGTTCCAGAATGAGAACGTTCAAACTTCACAGGTAAATTCTATAAAAGTAACGAGGAAAGTCACTTAAAACATTTAACCACTTGTTGTCCTGCGTCAGGTTAACCCGTGCAATGACAGTTAATTTGAAAATTTTCAGTTAATGTCTTGAGCCAGGGAAGTGACAAAAATGTGGTGATGCTGAATCGCAGTCCTTTTGCCATGCCTCATTGAGGCAGCTATAGTGAGGAATCTCCCTTTAGAATTGTCTGTGCTCCCAGAAAATTGGCTGTATGGAAGAGAAAACATCCTATCTGCTGGTTCTGTTGGGCCACCAGGAGTCTGGCTCTCCACCAGGAATAACTTGGAGGATGGTGCTGGCCTTTATCACTTCACGCTAGTCATAAATCTGTAGTAGCAAGGGGGACGTTTTGTGATAAATCGAGAAAAGAGCGATAAATGGCACATGGAAGAGTGATTATCTCAAGCGGGCCAAGAAAAAAAGATGGTTTCATGTGAACTGGTTGTAAATAAATTAAAATCACTTAATATGCCACAGGGTCAGTTGTCAGACAGTGTAAATGCTGGGTATCTGGAGCTTGAATGAGGAAATTGCTGTTGCAACTAGCAGGTGGAACCCTCATGCTGAGCCCTTGGGTGCGCTACGTGTCCTCAATTCCATTGAAGAACACATGCCCAGATATAGTTGCATGTAAGGTCAGTCAGATCACCTCTCCATACTTTAACCCCAGCATACACTCCCCTTCAAAGGAAAGTTAAACCCACGATAAAGACTGTTAAGACCTGGCCTGAAGGAGCCTCTGCGCAGCTGCAGGATTGTTTCAAAAGAACTAACTGGGATATTTTTGATGACCAGGACTTGGAAGAGTACACATCAAGTATACTCTGCTACATTTAGCATTGCATTGACAGCATCACCATGGTTAAAAACATCTGGGTGCACTCCAATCAGAAGTCCTGGATGACAAAGAAGGTCAAAAATCTTCTTAAGGACTGCAACACTGCCTTCAGGACCAACGACAGAGTCCTATACAGTGGAGCTCGAGCCAGCCTGAAAAGAGGCATTCAGGAGCAAAAGTGGTCTACAAAAAGAAGGTTGAGGACCACCTCACCAATAACAATCCCCAGCAGCTGTGGCAGGGCATCAAGCACATTACCAACTACAAGATCAACAACCACATGAATGTCAATGGCGACACCTCGCTGGCAGAAGAACTTAATTCTTTCTTTGGTCACTTTAAGGTGAAAGTAACAGACACTGCATCTTCACCAGCCTCCAACTGCCTCATCCTCATTGTACAAGAGCATGATGTAAAGTATGTGCTCAGATCAATGAACCCAAGGAAAGCTGCCGGCCCTTATGGTGTGACAGGAAAGGTACTGAAGGAATGTACAGACCAGCTCTCTGTGGTCTTCAAAGATCTTCAATCCACCCTTATCTAGAGCCATCATTCCACCCTTCTTGAAGTTGGCCACTATTATAAAATTCTAATCAATATAAAGTTATTTAATACAAATAACAGCACAATTCATATAATTGTATAATTCATCGGTTTATACCAAATACATTTGAAGGTAGAAGGACTTTTTAGGAAAAATTAATTAAAACATTTTTATTTGATTGAAAAAAGAGTAAACACCAAAGCAATAAGTAAACTGACAAAAGGTAAGACTACCAGATTAAAAGCAATTAGGAGAAAACACAACCAAGTGACACCAAGACAGAATAAACCAAGACAGGACAGACAGCTGATTACTGTCTTAAGTGACTAAAATGCCTGGGAAAATTATTTTTAAGTCAAATTTAAAAACAAATTTGAGTGTAGGGGATAATTTTATAGATGAAGAAAAACCGTTCCAAAGTCTTGGAGCAGCTACTGAAAAGGCCTGGTCACCTTAAACCTTCAAATGAGAACGTGGAACATCTAAAAACATCTGGTCAGAAGATCATAGGGATTGAGCATTAGAATGAAGACTGATAAGGTCAGAGATATAGCTGGGAGCCAAGCCATGAAGAGCTTGTAAAACTTTAAATTCGACTCTATATTTAACTGGCAGCCAGTGCAAGGATGCAAGAATGGGAGTAATGCTCTCTTTTTTCTTAGTACCTGTTAGGAGTCTCGCAGCTGCATTTTGGACCAACTAGATCGAGTTACAATAGTTAACACAAGATGAGATAAGCGGGAATGACTGTTTCCAAATCTGTAAAAGAGAAAATGTTTCAGTTTCGCAATATTCCTAAATTGAAAAAAATTACTGCGAACCACTGAGTTTTTGTTTATCAAACTTAAGAGCAGAATCAAAGATAACACCAAAATTTTTTTACATGGCTGTGTACATTAACTGACAGCTGGCCCAAATCACTTGCTATAACTCTGACAGCGTCAGGAGTCCCAAAGCTAATACCAGTTTTGTCTTGGATTAGTTTAAGAAAATTGTTTGACATCCAGCACTGCACATCAGACAGTTAGCAATGCACTGAAGTGCACCATTTTCATCCAGCTTGAGTGGAAGGTGTAGGTCCTTCTGTGAGAAAGTCTTATGGTTGACGCTTCACCCTCTCTTCCGTTCGCAATTAATCCACGAGACCACTTGATGTTTTATTAATGGTCTTTATAGTCATCTTATAAGATAGACAAAGTTCTAATTTCTTTGTAGTCCAATTATGAGAGGTGAAGGTCAAAAGACCGTTTGGCTCCCTCTTTAGTAGGTTGTTTGTATCATAAATACAGATCAGAGTACAATTGTCTTTAGTGGGTTAAATGCCTTCAAAACATTAAAGTTATACGGTTAGGATTCCGTCGGCGAGACGACATAGAATGCAACAATATTAATTTACAGAATATCCATTACGTCACCAAGGTGATAAAGAATTAAGAATACACTCAACAATGATCAATTAAGCATATTTAGCCTCCTACAGAAGGTATAACTGTGTATCATCTGCATATCAGTGATACGATATATTATTGTTCTGAACGATGGACCCATGGGGGAGCATGTACAAGAACAACAAGACTGGGCCCAAAATAGAACCCTGAGGTATTTCACAAGTAATTCTTGCTGAAGAGGAGCAGCAATTTCCCATCCTGACATTAAATATTATGTTCTCTAAATAAGAGGCAACCCACTAAAATACAGTAGCCTGGATGCCAACACCACAATTCGGGCGGTTTAATAAAAGTGTGGTCAGCGGTCTCAAAAGCTGCGCTTAGATCTAGAAGAATTAAAACAGTACATTTACCAGAATCAGCAACCAAAAGTAAGTCATTAGATACCCTCAAAAGGGCTGACTCAGTATACAATGACGAGTTCTAAAACCTGATTGAAATTTGTCAAAATCAGATATGTCTGCAGATAAGGCTTGATCTGGAGCCGCACACCCCCATGTTTTCTTTACTGCATACCATGAGATACAGATCAGGGTGCAACCTTCTGTCTTACACACACAATCATAATATGCCTTTCTCCACGTTAATACAAAGCATCGCACTACTTATCATTTAATATCAAACACGTCACATCATTCCAAGCATTTTAACCCTCAGATTATGGAAACACACCCGTTCACATTTCGCCTCTCAAAATGTTCTCTAATCAGCAGAACAAAACAATTCCAATTATTCCTGTGACATTTTTTTCTTCTGCAAGCTCCATTTTAATCAGCTGCAATTCAAAACTTGAATACCTTCTCCCAGTCAGCATTCAGTATTTGAAATGATCTCTAAAAATGGACCCAGGCGTATTAAAAAAATTACAAGCAGCAGGAGACCGTTCGACAAGGGGGCCTGAATCACCAATAGGTAACCAAGTTTCAGTTACAAAGAGAAAGTCCAATCCTCGAGAAGTTAATAAGTCATTGAGTATAAAAGTCTTATTCACCACATATCTAACATTGACTAGTGCTACTTTAAGTGGCGCAACGTCCGAGATTGATCAAGAGAAATCACCAAAGTGTTGGACGGTGTATATTCCAAGCGCTGGAGGTATTTTAAGTGACACCCCTGCTTCGCCCGCTCGGCTTAGCTGGGCGACAACGAGGTGCAGACAAAATAGATGGAATTAGCGAAAACTGCTCGACCACATCAGTCCTTTCTGACACAAGCAAATTCCAACAGAATCCCCGGTGAATATAGCGTGGACGACGAGCTATCCTTGTGGCAATGCAACGTGCGTAAGTTTGATGAGGAAGCTGAATCCTCATGTTTAGTCGTAGAAGTTCCAACTTTGTATATTTGGGCATTTTGCCTTTTATAAGAAGTTCCGAGGAGTTAAAACCTCTAAATAGAATATAGCACAGTTCAAAAATAGATCCAAACAGAGATAAGACAGCCAGATATATAATTAGAGAGAGCATTCGTATACACAGCCAGAGTAAACCACGTTTGCCAGCAAGCCACCGAGCCACCTTGAACCCAGTGTTAGGAAGCAGCGATAACTACCAGCTAGACAACTTGAAAAACCAGCAACAACTTGGTGACTTACTCAAGTCTCATTAGCCAGGTGGAGGAGGGCAGTTCGTGTTAGGCTGGTGACTTAAGTGCGGTGGTGGAAATAAATGCCGGGTTTTTGCAAAGTTAATTTGTAAATGATAATCAGGCATGCTGTCCGGGTGTTGGATATTCCATGCGATTTTAGGGGTGATGTCAGTTGGTTAAAAGAGAAAGGTACACCAGAACAAATAAACAAAAAAGCAAACCTGGAGAGCAGAGGTAGAAAGGCACGCCAGCGCACGCTTATATACTGTACAATGCATATAAAAATAATAACTGTCACTTTTCAGCTTGCTGACATGCAAAACCTTGCATGGACATGAAATAAAAATGTTTGTATTAATTTTGACTCCCTGCTTTCTTGTAAAACTGAATTAGCTTTCTAATGTACACAACAGTCTTTTACTCAGAAATGTTGATTTAATTTCTACAATGCCGGAGATACACAGGACGGGGTCTGGGGTTGAATTAACTAGTGAAAAGCAAACAATATGTTTATTATATATAAACTTTTTTGCATTTCATTTTTTTGCAATTAAACAGTGTGTTGAAAGCAGCTGAACCAACATACTCCAACACAGGTTAACAGTCTTTATGTGCATTTAAAACCTCATGGAAAACATATAGGCCAGAAAACGTTAAAACTCAATGTAAATGCCATACTTTTACACATTTCACCTGAAAATTTCTCCCCCCGTTACTGATGTTTACTGCAGTAACTCCTGAACTACTTGTATTACACAGATAAAGGGAAAGTGATTAACTTTGCTGTATAATTGGGCATAATACAAAATGTCATGATAAAAGTCACATGTATACGATTGTATGCAGAACCGTGACAATACGGGTAATGTTAACCCAACTCAAACCCACAACGTTATACCATTAGTAGTACTACAACATTTTTTTTCTACTAACTGGTAAAGTTACTGCATTCTTTCAGGCTGCTCCCAGTGTCGATTTTCTCTTCCAGACAAGAACTATCAGGTATTTCTATGGGAGAACAAGTGGGTTTGTCTCCCAAAATTCACTCGAGCTGGTTGTAAAACTGACACGTTGAGCGACCATGACTACTACGCTAATTGGAGTCTCTTGCCTCCTTGAACTTGGCCTTGAGATTCTTAATTTTTCTTTGGCATTGTAGCCACGTCCTTTTGTTGACGCACTTTGCCATTTCTTTGGAGATTGTTTCAAACACTGTACGATTTCGGTACGTTCCTTCTAGTTTAGTTTGAAACGATTCATTTCCCCATATATCTAATTAATCAGCCACTTCCCCATCCTTCCACTGACTGCTATCACAGCTATAGCTCTCCTCCATTGTTAATTTCCCGCGCTGCCGGTGCCAGCTAATGACGACAGTGCTCAGAGCATTCGTATAGGCAAAAAAACCCCACATGAATTCCGATCTGACCGTTCTCATTCGTGTTGCATGGTCACAAATCGGATACGTATCCGACGTAAGACCACATATGTAAAAGTGACTCAAATCTGATTAGAAAAGATCGGATTTCTGCGTTCACACAGCTCCGAAAAAATCAGATCTTTGTCTCATTAAGGCAAAAAAATGGATTAGAGTCACTTCAGCCTGGTAATGTGAACATAGCCTTAATCTGAGTTTGGATCCAAGACAAACAGCTCAGAACTTTTGGCAATCTCTGAAATTGGAAACACTTTCACTTCAAGCAGGGCTACAGATTTCATTCCAGTTTTCTATTCAGCAGGTTCCAAAGGGTGTGAGTAGGCACCTGAATTCTCCCAGGTTGCCTGGAAATGATTTCATTCTTTTAAGAGAGGCAGAAATGATGTACAGATATAGCTGGACACAAGACTTAGAAACTTAAAATTTTGAGTATTTTATAGGACAACCATAAATACTTGAGTGGCATTGTGGCCACATACTTCTAGTGATGTGGGTTTGATTTCCAACTCTTGCTATACACATCCAGGGTACACCTTGCTTTGTTGTCTGGCAAACACTACAATTCCCCCACAAGCAGGACATGCAGATGGAAAATGGATGGTTTATAGAATCTCTTGAACATAGAGCAGAATCATTATGTGGGAAGGTGTTGCTTCTGTAACAGTCTCCATCCTTCATCTAAGTGGAAACCATACGAAGAGATTAGGTGCAACGGGAGACAAACACGTACTATACGCTAATTGCTAAGCAACACTGTTTACCCTAAAATTGCCTATTCTTCCCTCTCAGTGTAGTTCAAATGTTTCACTTTCACACGGATATGCCTGAGACGCTACTATTAGTGGTAAATAACTGCTGAACATGCAGGACTGTCTGGTAGATGTGAGTAATGTCTATGAACTTGGGGGGATGGGTTGTTTTCATAGCATGGTTTTCCCTGGGTATGTGTTAATATGAAGAACAGTACAAAGTAGATGCATCTTATCTGTGTTGGTGAGGGGGTTGCGGTCAGCCTCCAATTCCACTCCTCAGGCACTTACTAGGGGGATATGTCATCTGAGTGTAACAACCTAGCCACTTAATGACCATCGTCTGTCTACTGTTAGTCTAATGACATTCTGAGTAGAATTTGGCAGCATCCGTCTAATTTGAGTGTTTGGCTGCTCTTTGTGCTAGTTGTTCCCCCAAGCAGAAATTCAAAGGGGGTTTGATGAAATACATGCCTTGTTGATCTTGTCTTTTGTGTTATCATTATATCAGTTGTAAAACCCAGCCACTGGGGAATGCATTGTGCATTATGCATTTCTCGGTGCCGGTCCCAAGCTCGGATAAATGGGGAGGGTTACATCAGGAAGGGCATCCGGTGTAAAATTTTTGCCAAATCAAATATGCGGACAACAAAACAGATTTCCATATCGGATCCATCAAGGCCCGGGTTAACAATGATCGCCACTAGCGTTGTCAGCCAACAGGGTGCTGGTGGAAAGTGGGCTACTGTTGGCCAAAGAAGAAGGAGCCGAAGAGGAATAAGAGGGGGCAGGTGTGTCTGGAGGCAGGCGGAGAGGAGGAAGGTTAGGAGAGTGGAAGTGAGGAACTTTGAATGTTGGTAGTATGACCGGTAAAGGAAGAGAGCTAGCTGATATGATGGAGAGAAGGAAGGATGATATATTGTGCATACAAGAAACCAGATTAAAGGAGAGTAAGGCCAGGTGTATCGGAGGCGGGTTTAAATTGTTCTACCATGGTGTGGATGGGAGGAGAAATGGGGTAGGGGTTATTCTGAAGGAACAGTATGCCAAGAGTGTTTTGGAGGTGAAAAGAGTGTCAGACAGAGTGACAAGTATGACGCTGGAAATTGAAGGTGTGATGATGAATGTTGTTGGTGCATATGCTCCGCGAGATGGATGAGAAAGAAGAATTCTGGAGTGTGTTGGATGAAGTGATGGAGAGTGTACCCAAGGGAGAGAGATTGGTGATTGGAGCAGATCTCAATGGACATGTTGGTGAAGGGAACAGAGGAGATGAGTAGGTGATGGGTAGGTATGGTGTCAAGGAGAGGAATGCAGAAGGTCAGATGGTAGTGGATCTTGCAAAAAGGATGGACATGGCTGTGGTGAACATGTATTTTAATGAGGGAGGAACACAGGGTGACATACAAGAGTGGAGGTAGATGCACACAGGTGGATTAAATCCTATGTAGGAGGGTCAGTCTGAAGGAGATTGGAGACTGTAAAGTGGTGGCAGGGGAAAGTGTAGTTAGGCAGCATAGGATGTTGTAGGATGACTTAGGAGATCAAGAAAAGGAGGAGAGTGAGAACAGAACCAAGGATCAGATGGTGGAAGTTGGAAAATGAAGACTGTAAGGTGGAGTTTAGGAAGGAGTTAAGACAGGCACTGGGTGGCAGTGACTTACCAGATAGCTAGGCAACTACTGCAGAAGTGGTAAGGGAGACAGCTAGAAAGGTGCTTGGTGTGACATCTGATCAGAGGAAGGAGGACACGGAAACCTGGTGGTGGAATGAAGAAGTACAGGAGAGTATACAGAGGAAGGGGTTGGCGAAGAAGAAGTGAGATAGTCAGAGAGATGAAGAAAGTAGACAGGAGTAAAAGGAGATGAGGCGTAAGGCGAAGAGAGAGGTGGCGAAGGCTAAAGATAAGGCATATGACAACTTGTATGAGAGGCTGGACACTAAGGAGGAAGAAAAGGCCCTGTACCGATTGCTTAGGCAGAAGGACCAAGCTGGGACAGATGTGCAGCAGGTTAGGGTGATAAAGGATAATGATGGAAACGTACTCACAAGTGAGGAGAGTGTGTTGAGAAGAT
>JAACJT020000807.1:0-17719 GCA_009936485.2 Gymnarchus niloticus | reverse complement strand
GCATCGTGAAGGTGTAGCCGACGAATCTGCAGCAACTGCGTGATGCTGTCATGTCAATATGGACCAGAATCTCTGAGAAATGTTTCGAGCACCTTGCTGAATTGAAGCTATGAAGAATTAAGGCAGTTCTGGAGGCCAAAGGGGGTCTGACCCGGTACTAGCAGGGTGTACCTAATGATGTGGCTGGTGAGTGTATTTCTTTCATAGTAAGTCTTTTTCTTCTTGGCAAGAGGTTGTTACTCTTATAACCCATTAATCCTGATTATCAGTCTAAACTTCTGTTAAGACTGATGAATGAATGAATGAATGACATGACTAACTGAATGAAAAAAGATTACGTCCACACCCAGAGCCAATTTAGTTTTCCAGCATGTAAGGTTCTCTCTCAGCTGCTTCTGGGATCACAACACTGCTTCTCTTTGCCCCTGGTCACCACGGTGACAGGGCACACAGAGCCCACCCGAGTGGGGACAGGAAGCACCCCCTTTGCCATCTGTTTGCTTATAGCCCATTTGGCTTCCATCTCCACATCGAACAAACCTGCTAATGGAGAACGTGGCAGAAGTTGGGGGGGGGCGGCTGGATGTATCAGTATATAGCAGCAAGGTTAATGAAGCCTGGCTGGGTCAATCTATTAACCATTGCACATATATACAACATGGATGCAGGGCATCATCTGTACTGCCCAGGCCTCACCGAAGCCTCCCTGTCCAGTCCTGGCTTCACTGATATTTCCTGTGGATGTTTAAGTCAGATTCTTTTAAGCTTACGAGGGGGCGTTCCCAGGATGTAAATAGGACACGGCCACCCCCTAGCCTGGTCCCACAGATTTTTGTTTGATCAATACCCCCCTCCTTCCAAGCCTTTTTTAATGAGCGAGTAGTGATTAAACACACCTTTCTCAATTAAAGACCATAAACATCGTGGTGCTACCAAGCAGGATGGCTGACGGAAAAGCCCCCAACGTGACTAGTCATCCTCAGCAACTGTCAGGCCTGCACTCAGCTCGATCAGCAGCCTCCACTGCTCTCCTGCTCCGGTGAGGTGGACGATCTTAACCCTGGGAGCGTTTTCACACATCACCTGCTGGGAGCAGCACAGTACCATTTAAACTGACAAGGAAGCTGAGGTGTCTGAGAACACAGGATGGGCTCATTTTATTACAGGTGTCTGTTCACGCATCCGACCCCTGTGAGTGGCTGCTGTATACGTCATCACGTTTGTGCGAGAAAACTGGTTCTGCTGCATACAGGCAAGTGGATAAATGCAAACAGCAGGGCTTGTTAGTAAAAAGATCGCTACCAATTCTTTTTATAATCCCCGAAGGAGTGGCCAACATACCAGGTGATCCTAATGGATCACGATGTAGGAGTGACCGGTCGCCATGGAAGCAAAGACCACCTGATCTGCATGCCAAAAGGCCACCATGATAATACAGCAGCTCAGACACCACGTTTGACCAAGCTGAACGTCACTGCAAAGCGCAAAACGGGTCAGCCGGGCTCAGGAAGGGGTGATTATAAATGGCTATCCGGAGACACAATAACATGAGGTTAGCAGCTAGATGAAGCATGCATGTGAGAGTCGGGCTTTTTAAATAAACAGAGCTGAAAACGGATAACGACTGCGATGGCCAGTGTGTTTATGCTGTGAGCTCACCTGGATCAGTCAGAGAAATTGCTATCAGAAATGATTTTTTAAAACTTGAGGTCCTGCTGCTAATTATTAATTATTAATAACTGCTGGATGCCTTGAATAAACGTTTACTCCACAGACTCCATCCCTGAAACCGGAGGGGATTTTCAGCCTGATGCTCATTGATAATGTTGCTCTTTGTGGTATTTAACTTAAACGAACACATCACACGTAATCCTGCTTCTTTTTCGTAACTGACGAGCCGCTCGTCTTCACACCTGGTGCGTTCTGCTCTGTTCGAAGCGTTCGGCATCTCGCCGGTCACTGAGGCTCAGCGGCAGCATCGGGAAAAGGGCTCACGTCAGACATGAGGGCGGCAATTCATCAAAGCTGCGAGTCCCGTACCCCAATCCCCCTCCACCGTCCTCCTTAAACTTGCATCACAGGTGCAGGAAGACGAGACAGCCATTTTAAAGCAGCTCCAGGAGATACGCCATAATTCCACCTCGTACCAAGGCAGAGTATGCGGTGATGCGGTCTGCTAAACCGTGGCGCTCTGCCCTCCGGTCGGTCTCGCTTTCCAGAGGCCAAGACGGTATCCGCTCCGCCTCGACTCGCCACAAGACCGCATCCGCTCCGCTTTGATTCACCACCATATTGGGGCCGGGTCCAAGGGGACCCTACTGATACCGGGGCAACCCTCCCAATTATTTATATCACAGGGACCCAAAGGAGCACAGATGGATGAGGATGGTAATTTTTGAAGGCACCTCCCCGATCCCAATAAAGTGGTAAAACCCTGGAGGAGGACAGTCTTACCCAAGCCAAACCATCGGTCATGACTGACTTATAAGCCAGGCGATGACAGATCATTTTCTCTTCGTGAAAAAAGCACACGCGCCAAAAGTTTGCATGCAATCATGAGTATGCAAGTTTTGAATGCCCTATTCGGGGTGTACCCAGCCTCCTATCCAATGCTGCCTGATGCGCCAGCCCCTCCTCCTGTGACCCTGACCCCGATAAGCTGTTAGAAGATGGAAGGATGAAGGGATATGTTTTCATAAAGCCATGGACATAAACCACTGCTCAAACGGATGTCCAGTAAAAATCTCTCAAGGCTCTTGCTTCTATGCCTGTGAACAGCACGCTGATTGCAATTCTGAACCAAATGGTGTCCAGGCAACTTCGGTTCCCTGTCCCGGGGGTCCCATGGGACGGTAGACTTGGCTCTCTGAATCCTGGTACCCTTAGGTTTAATATGGCCCCCATACCACAGTATGATTTTTTGGAATTGTCTCTCGTGGGCTGCCGTACTCCTGGGCACCTCACACTTCAGTCATGTGATGTCACGCCCATGGCAACACAACTTAATAGCAGCTTGCAGTGTGGAACTCGGAACGGTCTGCTGTGGGAAACGTAACCGCCCACTTGGCGCTCGGAGGCTGATGTCACCCCATTTTGACATGATCGTTCAACAAGCAGAGCGACGGGGGGTTGGTTTTTTAGCAATTTGCTGTTTTTTTTTGTAAGAGCTATGAATGCAACATGAGGGGTTAGGTACCTGGCTGCTTACTGCACAGGACCCCATAAGGTCCACAGAAGATGCACACACATACTGCAGGTGTCCATGGAAGTCGTGCCGAAGACACCATCTCAGCAGCTGTCAAAGGTACTGTATGACTCACAAAGAAATAGTGAAACGCGTGGGTGAGACTCTGCCGCTCAACACTCGCCTAAAACATTAGGACGCAATGCATCAGTAATACTGAAGCTCCTCAATGAGACAGAGCTTCAGCTGGGACCCTTCACGCGGATGTCCACCACAGGCCAACGGGAATACCGCCAAACCAGCAGTGCACGATGACGAAAGACGAGCGCGCCTCAGAGACCCGGGCACGATGACGAAAGACGAGCGCGCCTCAGAGACCCGGGCACGATGACGAAAGGCGAGCGCGCCTCAGAGACCCGGGCACATAAAACTGACACAATGATCCACTTTTACCCCTTTCACAGCAGTCCCAGTCCCAGTGCCGGTGCTGGAGCTCGGCTGGAGCTCAAATGGGCCCTGCAAAAAACGCCTCGTATTCACACAAACTTTGGTACCAAAAGTGTAGAATGGTGATGTCAGTTTGTACGTGCTGCTGTGGGAGGGGCTCTGGACAGGAAGCAAAGGAAACAAAGATGGAGGACCATACGAGAAGCAATGAAACCGCTTTACTGCAAATACTTACATTGACTCTGAAAGCTAAAACTAATCTAAACAATATGCTGCTCCTGATAACATCCATAGAAGAACGGCAGCGTTCTCTACAAGTCCCTCATCGCCATCGAGCACGTGTATGACGTCTGGTACGGTAAACAGCGAAACTTCTTCTTTTAACTAGTAGATTATAATAGGGGATTCATAGCCGCTAACAGATATTTTGTTTTTATTTCATAGACGCCGTTATGACAGAAGCGAATTGTGTCTCGCATAGTTTAACAACAAAACTTTTCGCTCCACCCCCTGACGTCACACGTTCCTGACTCTGGCCCAGCAATGGTCTTGGAGCCAGAAAAAATGCGCACCGGCACGGACTTTTTGGCCTGGCACCACGATTTTCTTTGGTGTGAATGCAACAAACGGGCTGAAATTTAGGCTCGGCGCGGGGACCGGCACTGGTGTGAAAGGGGTATTACTGGACTAGTCAATATTACAGTACAGCAGGGTGTACGGAGGGCCCCTGCAAGAGCCTTTAAGAGTACTATACCAATTCATCCAGCATGTCAGCCATTCATCAACTTAATATCCTCTCTCTGCAGAGTACAAAATAAGTCCCCATTGCCACAGCAACCAGGTTTGCGCCTCTGCCTTAGCGTGCTGCTAACAGCTCCCCCAAAATAAACTTCAGGGGTCTTCATGCATTAATGCGCCATCCTGGAAAGAGACCTCAGCAGCCACTGCCAGCTTTTCAAGTTCCAATGCGTTGCAGTTCGCCACCCTTCAGGGCCTCTTAAAACTCTTCAAAACAATGCCATGCAACGCCTTCACCGGCCCTTCGACTGCAGACATGCATGTGGTGTAAAGTAAACTGAAATGCTTCATGCATGTTACTTGGACAGAATAAAGCAACCACGACCACTAGAGCAAAAAAATCTTTCTAAACTGCTCCGGGAGAGGTGGCCTTTAGCTTTGGATGGCGTGACGTGTGACAGGCATCGGGCAAAGGAGCATGTAATGTATCCCATGCCCCAGGTCGCAGTGTGTATTTCAGCCCCTGCTTGTCACACTAATTGTCCCAGGTAACAGGTTCCCCTGAAACAAGGTCACTCGAGACACAGTTACGCAGACTATACCAGTGCGAGGGAGAACACTATGGGGGTGGGGTACGGCCTGAGTTACACCGTGAGGTAAGATGGCAGAGAAGGTGGGATGCCAGTCTATCACAGGGCACAAGGCTGCGGTACACCCTCGATGGGATGCCAGTCCATCGCAGGGTTGAAGTATTTATTTAGAGGTATCACATAGCCTAACACCACATCCCTCCCCGGGAAATGTGGTGGGAAGATGATGATGATGATGATGATGATGATGATGATGGTGATGATGACATTGCCCAACTGCCCATCTCTGGAGTACCTGAAGGAAACCCACACTACAGGTGGAGAACGTGTAAACTCCACACTCAGAACAGGTGGTAGTTATACCTTCCCGGTTCCCCTGGGATCTGGTGATAAGTCTCCACGCGGAAGCAGGCACTGTCTTGCATTCTCCAGTTTCATCCAGGTGCTTGGGGGCTAGGAGATCAGAGCTTCCAAGGCTTTCCAAGGTGAACAGGGAAAGCCTGATGTGACTGCTGAAGGCTGTCTTTATATATAGTCTATTCAAAATACACCTCTCATGTCAGAGCCACAGAGTTCGGGCTACGTGTACAAATGCCAGATGATTTATGAATACACGTGTACACATACAGAAAATAAAATATATCACACAGCAAAACCATCCTGAGCAGCATTAATCACTGAGGAAAAAAAATTCTGAACTAGAGCATGTCACATGGAGAATCATAATTATTAAGCATAACAGGTTATTAGGTTTTCTATTTGATATTGAACGATGAATCAAAAAAAATCAATGGCTGGACTTGAGAGAAATTGACTGGATCAGTGGTTTCTAACTGGTCCCTGGGAGACAGTGAGTCGTACAGGCGAGGGATGGGGCGTGTGTTTGCGCGTGTTGAGAGGTGGTGGTGGTTGGGGGGCTTTAAAATATTCTTTTTTGCATAAGCCGAGCATGACAAGAAGATCTTGGGAGCCAGAGGAAGGACTCTCACACCTTCCGGCAGACTGCCGAAAGGCAGCGATTAAGGAGGACAGAGGTGCCGTTAGGGTAAGTCAAACCAACGGCCAGCTCAAGTGAATGAAAGACTGGAGACGATGCAGCCAGTGGTCAAGCTGGAAGGATGAAAATTCAATAGGATGCCACCCATCCTGGCTGACGACCCACACTAGATCCAAATTTGACAATCAGATTTATCAAGCTAAACAATCTGAACGCTTCACAACAAGACTACTAGAAACCCGCACAGATTCCACGCAACACAATCTTCTTATTACCTATAATCCTAAATTTAATCTTTTGCCCGGAACATTGAAATAATACATTTATGCAGAGCTTAGAGAGGATTTTAGGTCAAGATCACCTTCTCTCAGACCAGCACCACCAAGACTCTGAGGAGACATTTGCTAAAAATAAAAGATCATTTCTGAACTCATAACGAATTTCGCTTTATCTCTGAGAGAGCGCCGTACCGAGAAACGGGCACGCGGACATTAATTATTCAGCTCGTGCTTACGGTGAAAGTGGTGATCTCCACTTAACGTCATTCTACCCTAATCGCATCTAAACAAACAAAACAACACACCACTCCCAAACAAAATAACGCGGTTTTTGCTTGCGTGGAGAAAATGTATCAATTCTGGAGGCAAAATTAAGAGAATTCATAACAATTTGGGGCTCTAACTTCTAGAATCTTAATTATTTAAGAACAATATACTGGAAAATGTTTTGTCCAAGTCTATCATCATGACTGTATCAAGAAGACATCACCATCCTAAATATCTATGCCATCAGAATTCCTGTCACGCCTGTGAAACGTCAACATCTTTAAAACAACAGAGTGTGTCTACGTTGACAGTGACCTGTTTTTTCTGACATGCTGCGAGAAATTATGCTGGTCGTCCCTTAGTGACACTTGACCGGCTGGACCTCTCCGAACCTGTGAACTGACTCGAGACCCTGTACCTCTTGAAGGTGCTCCCATGTGACAGGAAACGCGTGTCTCAATCGTGTGGTCATGAACATAAGTGGGCTCTCGCCTGTCACGTCGGGCTCTGACTGACGGTGCCCGGCCGGCTGGAGCACAGCAGAGAGTGTCACGGAGCCTTCTTCAGGGCCATTCAAGCTGTTGTTCTATTCATTGTTCAAATATTGGACCAGCATCAACTGAGCAATGATTAAGCCGAACAACATAAATTGATTTTATTAAAAAAAAAAAAAACACAGATGGAGATTCCCTGGCGTAACTCAGACACTGGGCTGGACAGAAAAGGAATGCTCCATGAGAAACGACGACACTGGCCTCCTTAACCCTGAATGCAAGATAAACCGAAGGCATATCACATCACGTTTCACAGATCCAAGGACCAATCCGGGAAGGAGCTGATTAAGAAAAGGTCAAGGGGGTGAACGTGCATGTTTAACGGGAGGGCTACACAGTATACCACGAAACACATCGGGTGAAACATTAAACCTAACATCGCCAGGTCAAGGCTGGGGATGGACGGTAATTTTCTTCTGAGAAACAAAAAACGAGACGAGAGATCAGAATTCATTCCTCTGCAGAATTCAACAGCAACAGCCTCTGATTTTATCTCAATAAATGAATCCAAACTTTATTTCCTTCTTGTGTCTAAAAAAAACAAGTTACTCATAGTAAAATAAAACCAATGCTAATGGGGAAGTACATTAATTCTGACTGTAATTGGTATTTTTACGCTTAGTGCAATATACTGACGTTTTGTCAAAGTAAATGGCATACAGTTTACATTGTTCATCATCATCCTCTTTTGGCTGCTCCAGTCAGGGGGTCGCCACAGCGGATCAACTGTCGCCATCTCCTCCTGTCCTCTGCATCCCACTCTGTCACACCAACCACCTGCACATCCTCTCTCACCACATCCATAAACCTCCTCTTTGGCCTTCCTCTTTTCCTCTTGCCTGGCAGCTCCATCCTCAGCTTCCTTCTCCCAGTATACCCAGCATGTCTCCTCTGCACATGTTCAAACCAACGCAATCTCGCATTTCTGGCTTTGTCTCCAAACCATCCAACCTGAGCTGACCCTCTAAATATACTCATTCCTAAATAGAGTGTACATTGTTCATAAAACTTGGTTTTGTTTGACTTTCATCTGCTGGCCATCTGATCCAGCACAGCCGTTTGCTGCCGTGGGGGTCCGCCACCCCCACCAGGCCAGTTCACTCGTAGCTAGGGACGCCAAAAGAAAACAGGTTGAACTCGTTGGCAGGGCCCAACACAGCATTTCCTAGGGGCAACCACTACGACAGACGCACTGGGGAGGGGCTCTGTTCAATAACATACACGTCAATGGATGGTAACTTGGAAAACAGGCCCTCTGTTTACTCTGACCTAGCCATGACTAGATGGCACACCTCTCTGTCAGCCATTTTGGGAGCCAGAGTAGGTGGGGGCATTGCGTGACAAAGAGGCAGGTGAATGACGAAGGGAGGCAGAAATTTAATTAGGGAAGCTCTGAGTGAACGGTCTGGAGAGACAAGCTACCTGCTGACAGAGAAGGGGGTTATACACTTCTCAGGAAATGACCTACTCACAAACTGCCACACCGTCTCACTGATAACATAGTGAGACGTGTACAGCAGGCACCCCCCACCATGACAGGTGACAGGAAGTGGGGTTATGCGACTTCTTCCATTGTCCTACCGACCGTCCAAACCAGTCTGAAACCTATCTGCGATCAGAGGGCGGGGACTATGATCGCAGGTAAACACGTACCACCAGCACGCTGCAGCTCAAGTTTCTTTCCTGTCTGTAGTCCAAACGACAGACAATTGCAGCTGCATGCAAAATGCATGGTGGCAGGATGGATGCCATGGCAACCGGTTTACCTACAGGGCATTTCAGTCACAAGCAAGGTCAGTCTTTCGACCACAACCAGAAACCAAAGACATAAATACCTCCTGTAAAGACAACTCAAGATTCATTTAGGATAGACACTTGTCCAAAGGACCAGCTTCACACTTTTTAACCTAAACCAATTTCTCGTACACAGCTGAAAAGTGGCCAGTTAGGATGTTGACAGACATAGAGGAGGGCAAGCAGGCAGTGTGCTGAGCAGGGCCCAGGGACACAAACATACCCTTGTCAGTGATGGGGATGGGGTCTCCTTGGCCAAGATCCAGCCTGGGACCCAGACAAGAGAAAGTCTGCCTACTACCTCAGCAGGGAAGAAGAGGTGACCCTTAACAATGGCGATTTAAGGCAAAAAGCAAAGGAAACACTGAAAATGTACTAATTTCCCATAATCCTCCACCCCCCATTATTTTTAAGTAGCTTTTGTGAAGCATTGCTGCTTCTGCTGAAAAACAACTAGATACAGAGGTGACTCTAAATTCTGCTGCAGTTATAATATCTTGCTGCACATCTGATAAAACTGCTAATTTTCCCAGTGATATAAGACACAGAAACATACAGAGGTGATGCCAGCATCACAGGGACGCTTTTTCTTTGTCTTGTCTAACCCCATGAAAACCCAAAGCCGAGCCTCTCGGCGCCACTGAACTCCGAGGAATCTCGAGGTCAAACACCAGCAACATATATGGGCCCTGGCGGGGGGGTGACATACAGCCATCGTTTGTGACTTGTGTGGCATTAATGGCAGCTTGTTAAAACAAATAGAGTTGTTTTCTGAAAATGCGTGCTTAGAGGGACCGAAAGAGAGGGAGCAGAACATGTGGAGACGACGGCATGACCGTTAAGCTTAAGATAAATGATACAGGACCCCTCGGGTTGTATGACAAACAGACAGATCCCAGCACTGCTTCCCTCCACTACGGACACCGAAATAAGAGGGGAAACCGGCAAAATATGACACGTACTACCAAGTAAATCTGCAGGACCCCCCAGCAATGGGGTTGTTCAATTCAATTCAATGTTATTTATATAGCACTTTTAACAAAGAGCATTGTCACAAAACGCTTTATATAGTCCCAGGCCCACAGTCCCCAGAGAGTAAGTCAATGGCAACAGTTGCAAGGAAAATCTCCCTCAGAAGGAAGAAACCTTGGGAGGAACCAGACTCAAGGTGGGAGCCCATCCTGCTCTGTTCCCTCTTGTTAAGTGGGAACTGTGCTGGGTCAGAAACGTTAGAACGTGGAATCACTGCTGCATCATCATGACGACCTACTGCAGACTCACCAACATACTGAGGGGGCATCAAAGAGGAACACCAGCAGATGGCTGGTAGAACACGACAATCAAGGGTGCAGCTAGGGCTAGGACCCCGTGCCTCTGCCCAAATGCCACGGCTGATGATGTAATCATATCAGCCTAAACCCCAGATGCCCTGGGCAGGGATGGCTGGCTGACATCTGGTAAATGTAAAGTCTTCCACTATCACCTGGGATGTTGCAAGTCCTGATCTTCAATTCATCTGCAACATGCTCAGCTATTGGGAAGGCACTGTGCTCTCAGCCATGTGCTGAATGGACGATATAAAGCCTGCCTTGCTATTTCAGCCTCCTATAGACCTACTACAGCACCTATAGACCTTCACTTTGTTAGAGGCAGAAATAAGACAAGTTTTGTGATGGGGGTGGCGTGTGTCACAGGGTGATATTGCCAGATCCCTCCCCCGAAACACACTTCCAAGAGATTCCACCCCACCCACCCAAAGACCTCCACAACACAGGACTCCTGTGAAGCTGGGTGCCTCGCTTGTGAACGGGCTGCCAAAGAGCTGACCTCAGAACAGTTCAGCTGTGGCCTCGATATCCTCAGTTACAAAGGTCACCGGCTGACCTCAGCTAAGCCCAGCACCGCTAACAGCACCATCATGGAAAGAAACAGAGGAATACGATACCAGAGTAGAGCCACCCCAGTCATGTGACCCCACCTGCTGACAGTCACCCCAGTCATGTGACCCCCCCGTCTGTCTGCAATGACCTGTATACATAAGTATTCATGTAACAGTCAACACAATAAGGTGTGATGTTTCTGTACATAGACATATGTATTATTAAAATCTTATACATGACAGGCTTGCAAGAAGCAGCGGCAGGACCAACCCGAGGTTAAGATCTGCTGCACCCTTCTGACTAAACATCGAAAATTAAGAGACTGACGACAGATCCCTCTGGTGGGCCCAGGTGTGGTGTGGGCCAGAGCAAAGCCAGAATAAAAAGAGAGACAGGACTCAGCTTCACCTCACAAGGACGGGCTCCCATTTCATATGGAAATGCCGTAGGCCCGCTTCGCGTCTCCGACACGTTCTGCATTTCACAGACATGTCAGGTGGCGCGGGGACGTTTGATATCGTACTTGCTGTCCATAGACAGGGCCGTGTCCACAGTGATTAAAGCACTGCTGCTCCCCTTCAATGTGACTGAAAGGATCCCCTCAGCGGACACAAGCAGAGAAAGCCAGCATTGCTGTGTTGGTGCTGACCTACACCCGTCTCTGTTTGAACAGCCCAGATGGCATGTTGCTGCTAGCCCATATCCGCTACATTTACTGAGGAGGCAGGAGACACCAGAGGGTCGTAAAAGAAAACAGGAGAGAGATGGGGAGTAAATTAAGAGCCATATCTGCTCATCCTTAGCTTATAGTAGCAGAGAAATGGGACACTAGGGGCAAGTGAAGGAAATAGCGGGCATACGAAACATAAACATCGCAGATTCAGAAAAAAAAAAATGCATTTGCTAGTGGAACGTAGCGAACGAGACACCTGTCGACAGCCTCGACCACCACTGACACGTCACTGGATGTTAGAGAGACGCCACTCAACGGCTCAGAGTTCCACGGACACCGAGAGCCTACGACACACAGCAGGGCTGGGGCCATCAATCCGAATTCGAATAAGGAGGTGGAATTGGATTTGGGAGTAGAACTGAACTGGACTGTCCAAAAGCGGAACTGAATTCAGTAAAAAAAAAAAAAAGAAAAAAAAAAAGAGAACTTGAAGACAGTGAGGAATTATGAATGAGTGGTAGAACTGAGACACGTAGAAATTCATGCCAGGGTGTAGATTTTAATATAATGCTAATACTAGGAAAGGATTACTTGAACAGAAACATTTTGTTATTTAGGGTTGAAGTAACTGTATGACTTTGCTTGCTTCTGTAATACATGATACCTCAAACCTCAAAATAACGAGCAATTGTTATTGATTCATTCATTTCCTCTTATCGATTATATTCTTTTATTCATACATCTTCACTGCATTGAATAATCATTACCTGTTCAAATTTCACGTCGCTGTCAGGCCTAAATATCTTGCCAGTCTCTTGGGATTACGGCGTCACTAAAGTCAAATGTTTATGCTAGTGGGAAATAAGTAGAACAGCAGGTATGTGAGCAGATAGACGTCGGGGTAACGGCTTTCCAGACAAATGAGAATACAGAAAGTTGTCCCTCAGTTAGAGAGGACAAAGCGTCCTCTGTCAGAATCAAGATACAATCTATGAATTTAAAAGAGATGATGACCAACTTGTTATCTGTCTACACAACAGAGCAAACACACTCCAATTACCTCAGGAAAGAAAAGAAAACAAAAACTGATCTTTATTGCTGAAGCTAACACTTCTAAAGATGGAATCTTATTTCACTGGAACAAAAACTCATAATTTAAAGTAACCCCAACACTTTTCACAGTGCAGAACGGAAACAGTTTCCGGATTTCTAATGTTTAATTTTTCAACTGCCATTTTCTACAAGAGGTTCACTGCTCAGTGAATCCAGTTCACCCACCAGCTGATAAGCATTAAAGGAAAGTTGAGAGCTTCCCCCTTTACTATAACAGCAAACGCTGGGAGTTTTGGTATACTTTTGACATCTAGCATACTGTGCATCTACCTTTGGAGGGGGGGATTTGTGTTTTTCCTGTAGAAAATGTTATGTTGACAGCTCCATATATCAGGTAGCTGCAAATACACAGTGCATTTCCATATTTCCACATCATTTCGTGTATTTACAATCATGCGACTTGTCGTGCGATCAATCTCTTTGATGAGAGGTGGGTTCCTCGAGACACTTCACCCCGGGATTGAGAAACGCAGGTATGATTTTCCTGCCAGTTGGAATATTCCCCTTTGCACGTCAGCGCACTTAACAAAAAAGAAGGAACGAGCGTAAAAGATCACGTTGACAGGAGAAGAGCACGTTAACAGGATGGAGGAACGACGCAGCCGCGTCAGCAAAACCGACGAATGGAAAAAAGCCTTCAAAAAGAATAGCCCAGGGATTTACCATCTCAGATGGTTTCTTTTTGAGGTGTAGTCCACCACACTCCTTGATCTATGCCCTTATCTTGTACGAGCGACCATAGTGGTTTGACCCCGATGATGTCCCATCCTTTGAGCTCGTGTCTCCAAAACAATGACACTATTATGGTGAAACGTCAAGGTAACACTCGGTTGGCACACGTTTGCAAAACAAAGGTGTGTCTGAACTTCCAGTTCTCCAAAACAATGACACTATCATGGTGAAACGTCAAGGTAACACTAGGTTGGCATACGTTTGCAAAACAAAGGTGTGTCTGAACTTCCAGTTCTCCAAAACAATGACACTATCATGGTGAAACGTCAAGGTAACCCTCAATTGGTGCACGTTTGTAAAACAAAGGTGCCCCTGAACTTCCAGTTCTCCACAACAACAGTGACCCAAAGTGAGACTTCGCAGTAGCCAAGGTCAAGCACCAAAACATCTGAAGACCCTCCTTTGGCGTACAGCAACTGTCAGTCAGGATCTTGTGCAGGCGTCTACACAACTCAACATATAGCCACAAACACATACCCTCTCAGAACAGGGTCTGAGAGCAGATCAAGAAGCAAAGAGTGGACTTCAACTGCAGACCAATTGGACATGTACTGCTAAATAAAAATGGGTCTATTGTGGAAATCATTATAATGATCACATGAGGTAGGATGTATCGGTATCAATATGGGTGGCATGGTGGCTCGGTGGGCAGCACTGATGTCTAACCCCTCCGCGATTTGGGGTTTGAATGCCAGGTTTTTCTTCCAGATACTCTCCAGATGGTTTCAAGCCATTTGGAGAATCACCATCTCTAAATAGCCCATAGGGTATCTGCAACTCATGAAAATTTAAACTTATTTCAATATATTCAAGTTTTTGCATACAATTCCAAGACAAACTGATATCAGATCTTCATAAATACAGTGTGTGTTAGGGTGGTCCAAAGCCATAGGAAACCCCTTTGGATTTGATTGCACCGCCCACTTGTTCCGTTTACTACTAAAATTTTTCCCGCCTAGTCTTAAATTTAGGGGTTCCCCCAAAACTGCTTTGTCTCTGCACTAATGCAACTGAAGTGAACCGTATTTGACCATTTGGCTTTAGGCATCCTTTGGCTTGACAAATAACAGACTGAAATTCCCCACAATCAGCAGAGCGAGGACTGAAGGCATTCACCTATTAGGTTGATGTTCAAAGGAAAGCAGATCTGGCAACGCTGGGCATCTCCTTGCAGTGCTTCACAACCACCTTTAGAATATGCTGTTTTTCTGACTCATCCCTTGTAAGACAAGGGTCAAGTTCTGTTGCAAGGCTGTTTGGCAGTGTCATTGAGCAGAGACCTGATGCAGGCCGACGTTTTGGGGGACCTGTAAACGTTGCTCTGCTGGGGTGAGATCTTGCACAGAAGTTCACAAGGTGAAGTGGCACCACAGTACTCTGTGTGTCACGCTCCATAGCTGAGATTTCTTCTACCCTATTGTCCATGGACCATAATACGTTTCTTTTTCCAATTTTTCGTCAAACTGAAAACTCAGAATTTTGCTTGTGTTCCAGGCAGCATTCTGCACAAATTCCTCTTTGTTGGATGCAGGTGTACCAGCGGCGAGGTGATCCTAGTCTATAGACAAATATCCAAGGGTAATGACATGTGAGGTGGGCAGTTTTGCAAGGGTGACTCGATATTTAAAAAACAAACAAAGCAGGCATCCGTTAAAACGATCCTGCCGAGTAAAATCTGTTTGACCAGGATCGCTGTTTTCCGCTGCTCAGCTTGACACTGTGTGGCAGCAAACCACAGACTCACGGGCACAAAGACACATGGTGAGATGGCTGCCAGTCCCTCAAAGCCCCCTTAGTGACGACAGTCCCTGGGGGATGCAGCAACTGATTAAACACATCAAAGACATTGATTGGGAGATCAAATCTGCGAGCCGGTGGCACCGAAGGACGGTGGCTTTGACACGAGTGCCGTTAAATGTATCACAAGCCAAGGCAAAAAACACACTTCACATTTCGCTACACTCACCTCCAGCACAACAGCAGCCGGACACACACACACACCTAAGGTTATGAAGGAAATGCATATCGCATACATACACACGCATTTTTATTTACTATACAAACACACATGGAAAACCCAGGTGATCTCGTAAAGGGGTCATACACATAAACAACCATGGAATATTGTGTGTCCAGACAGTACATGTACAAATAGTGAAATAGACAGACATGGGATATCGGCTCCCCCCGTTCACACTCTGTCCTTACATATGAGCCCTTATGCTCGTAAGGACCTCAATTGTCTGAGAAACACAACACTGCCTGTTTTAGGTAACCTAACACCAGTCTGTTTACCTGATTTAATTCAGATCCTAATAACCCTAAGCTATAATACAAAAAACCCAATCATGAAGAATAAGTGAGTGCGTGTGTGGGTGTGGCTAATCCCCAGTCTGCTCTGCTGGATCTCACCGTCTGAGTCTCCCTCCTCAAGCGTGCCACCCAACAGA
The DNA here is from genome assembly GCA_009936485.2 of Gymnarchus niloticus. NCBI lineage: Eukaryota > Metazoa > Chordata > Actinopteri > Osteoglossiformes > Gymnarchidae > Gymnarchus > Gymnarchus niloticus. The sequence continues at coordinate 2,022 of JAACJT020000807.1, read as the reverse complement.
ATATTAATAACCTTGTGTCTGTAAAGCCCTTCGCATGCCCGTTTTGCTGCTGAAACATTGTTTACTGGTGAATAAAAAAAAAAAAAAACACAATTCTGACCTAAGCTTCAGACTTCATTATTAGGAAAAATAATCAACGGAATCGACCAAATATTCCAGTCGGGTGGTGTAGGAAATTGGTAGGAAACTGCAGGAAAATCAGCCCCAGGACAAACACCCGGGGCAGGACTGAACAGTGGGCTCAGCGGACGACCCTTCCTGACCTCTCTGTCCTCAGGTATCCATGAGAGTTAGGTTCTGGTTATTTACACGTGAACGGTCATCCCAAGGACATCTAAGCTAGAGACCAGAGTCAGAATGGCACCCCACCGCGCTGAGCCTCCCTGCCACTGGGGGCACCTTACCAAGTGTGTGCTACGGTGAAGCGCCGCCGCTGCCGGACACTCTTGTTCACCATCAACTTCCTGAAGAACCGCGGTGAGCTCCGGGGGGACGCCCTGGGGGAACCGCTCAGAGCCCGGGCCACCAGGGGGAGCTCCAGCCCCAGGTGCATGCGGGCGTCCGGCTCTGACATGCTGATGTTCGGACTCTGGACGCTGCTGAGAGGAGGCTATGCCATAAATGGGAGCTGAGCAGCCAGCGAGAAGGCGATCCTGGCCAAGAATATGGATCCTTGTCAATCTCACGGCATCCCACGGTGTTCCCTGACCGGGGCCTTCCTCAAGAGTCCTGCTAGGATGACAGCTGGACCGGGAGCCTGTTAATGCCCAGAGAAGGACAGCCAGGGTACTACCCCTCTCTCCTCTCCTCTTCTCTCTCCCCCCCTTCCCGTCTTTCTTCGTGTCAGCAGCTTTCTGTCGCGTCTGTAAAGTACACACCAGTGCTCACATAATCCGTTGAACTCCCAGCACCACCCTCATAAAATATTCACCCCGGACCATGTCGAATGCTTCCCTTCGCGCTGGCCACTCTCTGCGGGGCATAGTGGGACAGCAGCGACCCCTATTCTATAGCTAGAGCGATGCGGTCAAAAGCACAGCCCAGCAGGAGCCACCGAGTCGCTTGTTCATTGAGAATAAACGTCTCTGAAGTCCGTACATTCACACGGCAACGAGAGGCTCCGCCCCCGCCATGCTCGGATTGGTTGCCAGTCTTTTTGACGACAGGCAGGACCGACCTGTCTGTGATGTAGTCACTGAGGAACTGCAGTTGAACGGTGATGGATTGTGACCTTTCGTATCTCGCTGTCTTTCTAGTTAGATTTAAAAACACGGTGCTCCCCATACACACACAAATGGTTTCAGTTTATGGACCTCAAAAGTCCAAATGATTCCAGAATTGAAATCTAAACCTTGTCTTGGCCCATGACAGCAAAATCTGAAAGCACACCGATAAAAAAAAAAAAAAGTCAACTGGGATAAAGGACGTTGTGAATTTCTTTTGCATGCAGGATGCAGACCGTGAAGCGGAAAACAAGACAGCCAGAAAGGGCAAGATGCTGCTTGGCGATTGTCAGCAGCATCCAGTCACTCCTGCGATTAGTCCTCGATTATGCTAATCTCTCGCGTCGTCCTCACCATAGCAACGAGTGCCCGAGGTGCTCTCAGCGAGGTTTCTGTAAGTGACCTTGATGGGGGGGGTGCTCCCTGATCACATTAGCAGGGCTGAACGTTGATGCAGACCTTAAAAAGTTTAATCACCTGTGGAATGACTTTTTTGTGCATATGGCAGGTGCATTACAGATGGCCGGTCATAGAAAACACAAGGAGGTTTTCATAAGAATGACCTTCGAGGTAGGTGCCAACCAGTAAACAGACTAGGAGCAACAACTTGTCTCATGAAATCACTCACCAAAAATACACATGGGACCGAACTTGAAATGCTCCAATGTCAAAACGCCGGCAATCAAAAAGAGGTCCCGCCCCCCTGACAGTTCCTCCAATCATCATGCAGCAGCCCAGCGTCCTGGCCAGCCCACAGCCCCATTTACTCCCAGAGAAGCTGAGCCTCCCTGGAAATGAC
>JAACJT020000806.1:0-17724 GCA_009936485.2 Gymnarchus niloticus | reverse complement strand
GGAAAAAGGCAGGAAACACACAGTGGGAACAAAAAAAACCAGACGGGGGAAAAAAGGAGGGGGAAGCACCCTAAAAGAAAAAAAAAGAGGGGGAAGAAGGAAAAAAAAAAAAAAAAAAAAAAAAAACAGGTGTCCCCCATTAGGGCACACTTGGGAAACAGAAGGAGCAGGGAAACAGGGCATGACACAATAAACAAAATGTTATGGATCCTTGTGGTCTTTCATGAAGCACAGCAGAGCAAAGCTGATAGTAGAGTGATAAAGAATCCATAAGTTAATTCAAAATATTGCATGCGATACTCCACTAACAGTCCCTCATCCAAGTTAATTAGACCATATCTGCATGCTTCTTCGGAAGCATGCAGCTCTAGTCAGAGATATCATTTCTGTAAGTACTTCAGAAGAGAACTGATCGCATGTCACACGCCTACAATTATTCCCAATTCCGGCCACTTGTGTAGCATGTCCATGAGAGAGAAGACATTTAGCCTTCTCCATATCTACTGGAAGAGAGTGCCTTGCACATTGATACGAGACACCGAAAAGGTTCAGTCACCGCAGGTGTCTTTCACGGTGCACCGTGAGTGATGAAAAGCATTAAGGCATTAAAGCAGTTACTGTCTAATGAGCTGCCGGGTAAAGTTAGCAGACTAATGCATTTACTCCAGGACGTTTTTACCACAACGTGCCCAATCTGCCATGTTCTCTAAGAGCGAGTGAGGGGATGGCTTTTAAAATTAACGGTCATTATAACAGAGATGGAATACAGTTGAGAAAAATGTTTGAAAAAGATAAATTAAATAAAATGACATTTTTCCCACAGTTTTATTCATCCTAAGACGCACCAGCTGCAGTGATGTGCATTTGCACCATGGCACTGAAAACACCTTGCTGCACAAGTAGAACTTCCTCAGAAGAGATGAATCTCTAACTGATCTCATGCTTTTAGCATGCGCCAGCAGGATATTGCCCATGCCCCATCCAATTACGTTTGTGTGAGTCCCTCCCCCAAACAATAATTTGATTGCCACTGTTAATTACACCCATGGCAGAAAGAGCCGGAACCTGTCAGGCATCTGCAGAGCTGCCTGTTGATGTTGTACGGGTCAGACGTTATTGGCAACCGTTTCTCAATCTGGTAGCGAAGAGCAACACGCTTTGAAAGGTTGCAGGCACAGTCCGCCATTTTGTATCATTGCAGAAGCACAGCCGTATTTAAAATTTACCAAAATGAACAATTAAGATGGGCCAGTTTGGCATAACAGGTTTTTCTCCTTACAAAACAGAACATTTACGAGTCTTCAAAAATAATCACTTCCAGCTCCAAGCTTGCACGGTTTAAAATGGGCTGCACCAAATACTAATACCCTATGTGAATGTTTAATCAGTTCTCAGTAATAAGCTCATATTCAGACCAGTCACATCTTTGCATTACCTGAACTCATCAGCTGGGGTGCATAATATCATTGAGACATGGAAATATTTGTTTTTGTGAGGTTCATATCACCCATTTAAACTCCCACCACCTTCATCATTGCTCCTATCTAGGTCTTTAATGCTGATCCCGCACAATAATTCATGAATTTATGAAAGGTCACTCCAGTGATCCGAACATCTACCAGCACCAGTGGAAAAACTGGTTTCACTCATTCACATTGGCTACTTTGGATCACATTAAGGGGGGCATGGTGGATCAGCGGTTAGCACTCACACCTCTAGGGCTGGGGTTCGAACCCCACTTGTGACTGTGTGTGGAGTTTGCATGTGTAATCCAGGTGCTGTGGTTTCTTCTTGCGGTCCAAAGACATGCATTGGAGGATAAGTGGCATTTCTGAAATTGTCCATAGTCTGTGGGTGACTGTACCCTGCAATAGGTTAGCACCCCATCCCGGGTACTTGGATCCCTTTTAGAACCCTTAGACCAATAAGCTATTTCTTGCATTTACATAGACAAGGCTAAGAATTCCACTAAATCACTTTTTTGCATGACCGGCTGCTTTTAAAACTGGTTTTCCACAGTCACCAGTCCTCCATCCACACAGTAGGCTTGTCAGCTTACACTTACTGATGCGTCAGTAGATGCATCACCACCCATGTCTTTATGACTCCATCTCTGACGGCACTCCACTTCTGAACCCGACAGCATTACATTAAAATAAAAATCTTCTGAGGTTTTCTCCAACTCCAGGGAGTGTCACTGTACCCCCATACTGAATTCCTGAAAACACAGCTTGTCTTAAGCAATTTGTTCAGCACTTTCACTAAGAATTTAAAGAACAGGGCAATACAGGCTGATTCTGCATGGTTCCTGTGAAATGTTAGGTCTTAAAACTTAACATCTTTTTGGATTTTACTCAACAGTTCTGGCTCTGGAAAGCCAGATAAAATATTTTGTAACTGCCATTAACAGTCCCTTTCTTGAACCACACCCCCAACTCATCATGCCATTGCATTTAAAAAAGTAAATATCTCATTACAAATAAATCCCCCCCCCCCATGAGAACAACACGACCATATGGCGTTGTCCACCTTCATCAGTCTTACTTTACAACTATCGTACTTTACGAAGATCGCCCTCATCGTACACACAATGCTCCCAGGGCATTCAGCTCCACTTTTCCCCCACACAAATCAGTTGCCAGGTAACACAGAGGAAAGACAGCGTAATTCGCATCCTAGCGGGGATGAACAACAAACCATTACGTGAAGAGTCCCCACTGGAGAAATTGTGCACACTCCATTCTGAGGCGATAAAGTCTGGGACCAGCCACTGTGAGAGATTAAGGGACTTTGCTATGCATGATTACAGAATATCACTGTACTGTAGCATTTATGATATGCCCGTTTATCTTCTAGGAAGACTACATATTAGTCACTCTGCAACCGTCAAGCTTGTTTGCATTGATTTCTCTCAGTGGAGTTTCAGTCTTGAATCGTAAAGCGTGGCCATGTTTGGTCTCAAAGTTGCATGCGTGCCATTATGGGGATAGTGGAAAATTCTACTTCAGGGGGTCTTAGTTCTGTTGGCCACTCTTGTATTCTCCACACCAGTCTATGGGACTTCTCATTTTGCATTAACCGCACCATAACTGCGCATAACTACAACACCTACTCAAAGAGTCAAGGAACTTACTAGATCCAGAGAAAGTATCCTGGGCATCACCTTGTGAAGACATCAAACTGTCTGTAGGAACCTGCCAGGGAAATCACCCAGCTGAGACATTGCATTGCCTGAACACCGTTTTGTCTCTCTATTACATGTAATAAACTTGAACCTGATGACCAAAAACACTGCCTGCTGGGTTTTCCCTGGCACCACGTGAACACAGGCGGGCTGGTTGTTGTGCTAACAAATGATTCGGCTGTAAAAACCCGACACCGCATGCATGGAGGTCCTTAGAGGCTATCCAAAGCCAGCTGAGCCTCTCCTAACTTCCCAAGCCAACAGAGGAAAGCAATTTACAGATTCCATTCTAAACAAATATCTCATTAAACATAGAAATGACAGCCCCCTTTCAAGAGAGGGTTCTGTCACACCAAAGCATTTTGTCTCAGCCTGGATTATACTGTTCCTGTGAAAACCAACACACTTGGTTCATCTCCTCTGTTATCGTCTGGCCTTTTTGTACAGTGTCCACTATAATTATCACACACTACTGTTAAGTGCCTTGCAGCAACTGTGTCATGAAAGGCACTATAAAAATAAATTAGATTAAAATGATTATGTAGTGCTCAGGTTCTCTGTCAGAGCTCAGTATATATCTCACCCTACGAACTTGTTAAATGCACGGGAGAAGCTGTGGCACCGGTCCAGTTCAGTGTTCAGACAAGACAGACTCCACCCAATCTCAATATATTTAGGCTTTGTTTTTAACCTGATATTTCTGCCTTCCATCATAGTAGGAGGTGGTTAATCTAATTTCAGTAACCATCCATGACTGCCATCTTCCAAACACACACACACACACACACACACACACACACACACACACACACACACACGTTGTTGCACCTGGCCACAACTGCCAAGTCTAGGCCTGAGGAGCCTGGAGACCACATGACCCAAATGAAACTATAGGAAGCTCAGCACACTGGTATGACTACTGCTGGTTGGCTTACCACAAATTACTTGAGCCTGTCAGCTGAAAGCCTTCCAAAGAGATCACCACACATTCAATGAGAGCTAAGGCTTTTTGTGAACGCTACAGAGATTTAAAAAAAAAAATTCTGTAGTTTTACAGCAAACAGCAGCATTAACACTTAAATTAGTCTGCAGTGCACAGTGAGGTGTGGGAACACTGAAAGCATTTCAGGGCAGAGGAATGGGGCGATTCATTTAGCCTAAAATAAACGGTCTGGACCAGCATCTGACAAATAAATGGTGACTGCGGCAGTGCTGAACCTTTGAGATGTAGATCACAATTCCTGTAAAGATTCATTTTTGAGCTTCAATAGGAAAAAGTCACTTGACAGAGTACAAAGATCATTGCCTCAAAATGTAAGCCAGAAACCTCAGAAAATTACACTCTTAGAGCCAAAGCAACTTCTGTTGCTTAAGTCACTTAAACTTTAAACACAGACCTGACCTACCATGAAAAGTAGTCAAAAAAACAAAACAAAAACAGCTTTCCTGGAGGAGTGTAAATGTCCACACACAGACACAAAGCACACTTTGTATGAACAAATTGTTAACAAGTGAGATGACACTGAAACAGCACGCTGCATTTATCTTCCAGAACAAATGCCACAGACCCTCCGAGGACCTGGAGCAAGATTTCTCTCCAGCTGACGTTCGGCTTGCCTTAATTGGGCAATGCTTTCAGGAGCAGAAGCTGGATGAAAGCAGTTAGGTGTGGATCTGCATGTCCCAGCTCTCAGTCAGAGTCCCCATTTAAGATAAGGAAAGGCCTTTTTAGTCAGCCTGCCCAGGTACATGGTACAGCTGACACCCACATGTTAGTCTTTGGTAACCCATCATGTACAACTGGATGGAGGTTGTAGCAAAATGATACTAATTACACGACACTGAGGAATTATTGTGCGTGCTGAGATCAGCACGCTTACTTGGGAACAAGCAGACGACTTTGGGTACGGAACCCAGTCAACTAGTGGACCTACATTCTGAGGTAGTCAGGACTGCAGAAAAGGTGAATGCCAGGCCATCTTTACTTTGCATGACATCTGCCTGTTCGCCACACCATGTAGACACAGCATGCGCATAGAGAAACGCACTTCAGCACGCTGACTTCTGCAATGCCACCCATTTTGTATCCACTTTAAGGTATCCTTTACGTGAAACCACTGCTTTCCAGAACCCCGAGTGTCCCAGTTCTATCAAGGCCTTTGTTATGTACAAATGGACTCCAGCTGAATATTTACAGAACAGACACAGGTTAAGATGCAGGAGCCATAAGAGTATTATAACTATCCAGTTTGAAATCTGTAATACGTTTGCCTGCTATTATTTTTACTCACATTATCCATCCACCAGGCAGATTTACATTTGGGCAAGTGTTCTTAAATCGGTTAGTAAGAGCACAAGCACATCCCATAGTAAGAACGTGGAGAACCACGAGGGCTGAGGAACAGCATGCACCTGCACTGTAATTGTATCAGCAGGCAAATTAAATGGACCTGAAAGGCTAAAGCTGAGGAACCTTGTGAAACAGCCTCCACCGCCAACTAGGGGCCAGATTAATTAAACACACCCCAAATGTATCAAACAAATAGCCATCAAGATCTCTGCATGACTGCACTCAGCCCGGCCTCAGTCGACATGGCACTACTGCGTTCAGTTCAACTGGTACCAAGCAGGACTCAAAAACCTACACTGTAAAATCCCAGCTGAGAGATGGTACACTGGATACAGGTGTTGGGAACGGACATAGAACCACAGCGGTAAACTCGCGTCTTTGCAAGAGACTTTTCAGTGGGCAACAGATCGCAAAGACAATTGCTTTTCATTCCAAGGCTCAATAAAGTGAGAGTAGATCATAGTGTCACATAAGACCTCTGGGACTGGGTAGAACAGAGGCGTAGGTCTGGCTTCAGAGTCGGTATGGAACCAAAACAAATTGGTTCAACGATACATATGCAAAAGGTAGGAATGGTTTCAGTATTCTTAAAAGCTACTTAGGGCATGTCCCCATCATCCCTACATACTGTAAATTTACACCTATGGGGTAGACCACCATTTCCTACGTTGTGTGGTTGAGTGTATTGGGAGGTGGTCTTGACACGTTTACATCAAGCTCATGGGACTATGTGGCTATTAAATCCCACGTAAAGCATTTAAGGTGAGGAAACGTTATTGTCAAAAGTAATCAGCGTTGAAAAGCTGGGATGTGTGATGCGGTGAGCAGGATTCTACAAAACTGTTGAGCGTTTTAACAATTAAATGATTCCCCCTTATGTTTGGATCACCTCAATACAAATGCATCGCACATGTATTGGATAATGTGTGTGAGCATGTGGATATATTCATCTTATTAAATGCTTACAGATGACATTTCAAGCTTTGCAGCAATGAAACGTGTGTAATAACCGCGCCATCAAAATTTACTCAAAAATGAGCAGCCAGTTACAAATTTTAGCTTTACAATAGCAAATAGTAACCACCATTGAATTAAAACGTTATACAGTTTGCCTGCAGAGAAATATTTTTAGGAAAAAAATGATCTAGTACCAAGAAAAAATAAAGGCGTTTTCATCAGTGCAGGAATGAGCTACTGACAACTTCAATCCAAAGCCTCCTTCACCTTTCATGCAAACTATGTTAACATTTTTTGGAAATAAAGAGATCGGCTTGATTTATTTCTATATAGCAGAAACTCTGGCCAGAAATACATCAGTGCCTTAAAATGAATCTTGGGCTGTACCTTTGTATGGCCTCCATATACAATATTTTAGAGATGACATATCCATACAATGGTAGACAATCAATGCTAATTTTGGTGGGAAGGCTTCCAATTTTCCATGTATCGCCTGGTTTTCACAAGTCTGCAGATCACTGCAGATCAAACAGACAGAACGGGAACCAAGTGGCGAGGGAACCTTTAATCTCAGATGTTCACAGGCATTCTACACTCATAATCAACAAAAAAACGGAGTCGTGTCTTTCAGGTTCTGGTCATATGACCTGAAGTCAGCACCGTGTCACCTGTGACGTCACCCCTCAAACCCAGAGTGGAATTGCACGCCATTACGTACAGCACAGTTCTGAACGAAGGAAGTCAAGACGTGAACGTATGGATCATACTGCTTGTCAGCAAGGACATACCCATCTAACTTTAGCTGGCCTGCCAGGCTCTTCGAAATGTTGACAATAAGGAGTGGCGTAGGGAAGACGAAAGCAGCATTTTACACACTGCAACCAGAACAATAAAATATGCCATTCAAGGCCATATGCAGGAAATAAAGCCGATCACAGGAGCCTGGTCTGTTTTATTTGTTAAATAAACATATCTGACCACAGTGTAACAATAGCTCTCTGCAGTCATTATCTTTAATCTTCAAATAAATGTATTCTGGCATTAGTTCCCAAGGGGAAGAAACAGGTGCTCAGTGTTTCCAGAAAGGCACAGAGGGCTGATGAAAAAAGCTGTCCATTTTACAGAGACGGTATTTATTTGTCAAAACAGGTGACCCTCTACAACAGAGCTGACCGCCGTTGAACCAGCATTAGCCATTATTTAGGCCTCAGGCTCTATGGCTGAGCATACGGCATCAGTGACTGTCAGCAGAGTGTTCCTGAGCATTGCACCCAAGGCCAAGCTTTGGCAGAAGAATTGACCACTGACCCTTAGCAGCATATGACAAGAGCTATGTTCCAGTCACATGGCTGACAAAGTCCATCTTATCTGCACCAGGCCATTTGCCCACAGGGGCAAAACATTACACCCCTGGTACAATATGGCTATCTGCCTCAATGATCCCAGACTTCCTAGGCTGTTGTGTGAAAATCAATCACTCTGACAGAGTGGAGGACACCCCTGGGGTGAAAGGTGTTGATGTCACACCATGCTTGTTGTGTGATAAGAAACGCTTGACCAAGGAAATAATCGGCTCAGATTTATAGCAGTTAAATCTGCGACCTTAGCTGAGAATAATGGAAAGCAAGCCCTCCCTGCTTTATTGTGAAAAGTATACACTGAGACAGTTTGAAGGCAGCAGTCCTAATGGGGATTTTTAAATAGACGGCAGCATCGTGACATCCTGTCCAAAGTGTCTGCTCTATTGGATGTGTGTTGTCAAAATGGGTGGGTGGACTCAGGTCCAGCTCTCTCAAACTTAGTTACCAACAGGACTCTCGATATAGACATGGATAGGGGGCGTAAACCCTTTCGGGGCTTAAGGAGGAATATGGCTGTTTTGTTGGTATACAGTAGGTTACAAGATGATGTCATAAACAGACCTAATATCGCGCACTCAGATAATGATTTACGTTTTAATATGGATAATGATGGATAAGTTGTGAAATTGTTACATTACAGTATGATCAACAACATGAGAAACGTTCACTGATAAGATAAAACAATGCCTACTACATGACTGCTTTAGTTTGCTTGGAAATACTAAAGTACCATTGATAATGTTATTGTCTCCTTTGTTTTTTTTACTCTCTCAATGGCTGAAGTTTTTTTAATTGCCGCTTAGGCTAAAATAGCGTCTCATTGATGCTCATGTCCGCTAACTAGCTGTAGTGTAGTATTGATGGTCTAGTGAGAAAAAGGACGTATAACTGGGTAACCATTTGAATCGTGACATTCCAGCTTTGTGTTTTTGGAATCCATTAAGAATTTGAGAAAACTAAAAAGACGGCCCTTCTACATTACTGCAAGTTATAAAAATAAGGCACGATGCGTCCTTGAGCTTTGGAACAAATTGGATCCCTAAGGAAATGTTCTAATTCCACATTAAAATAGTCTGTCTAGTGAAATACGGTAAGTCCATGTTAAGTTTATTCTAGAGCCAGTCAAGGTAGGGCATTTTAATTAAACCTCAAAACGAAAGTCGGTTTCTGCAATGACGACAGCAAAAGAGGAGATGTTGGCTCCACCTATCCTCTTCCAATTGAACGAAATTGCGACCCTCCTGATTCCTCCAATTTTCAGGAATTCTTGAGTGATTGGAAGCTCAGATGGAGATCGTTATCCTGCCGACCCGGTAGGGTCCTAGTGAAGAGTGTTTTTACGGCAAAAAGGCACGGTTTTATACATTACCGCAGATCAACTTATCAGGCTGTTCTGGGTGAGAGCAGAAGAGGCTAGAGACCACAATACAATATTTTGAAGAACAGCACCTTTCTTTACTTCAGACCAACAAATGTAATCTCTAAACATGTTCCCATTTGATTCTGCAAAGAATCAAATACATGGAAAAATACCCATGAAGTGACCTGCAACTTAATTCAAATTCAAAATGATTCACTCGTGTACCAGACTCCATCATCTTCAGCAACCAGATATTAATTTGGTTATTTTAACCTCTTACAACAGGAGTAACACAGAGCAACATGTGCCACTGTTTTCATAATCACCTGATCTTCAAAAAGGAAACAAAAATATGACATTAACTAAAAACTGACCTTCATCCTACATCTGGTTGAAAAAGTCTAAAAATATCATTGGCATTTCCTTTCTGTGTTAACGACAAACCACTTTTATCAGAGAGCTTTGTATCTCAGAAACAGAGGCGTACCACTTTTGCAGCGAGGATGCAATCACCATGACGACCGTGAATTGAAATAGCTTCCTTATAATGAGGCAGCTACAGAAGTATTAGTATCACTGACTGAAGAGAGCAAAGTGCCTTTGATTCTTGCCTTGTTAAGAGTACACTCTCCTGTCCTGTTCAGATTTATGGATAGATTTCTTACATTTCCACTCTTTGTTTAGGTCAACTCCAAGTATTAGCTGAAGAAAGTTACACTTTAATGGTGACAATTCTATGCCTTATCCATGTGCTGCCCTGCTGACTACCTACCAAAATAGCCAAGTATCATTTCACATCACCACTGATTGACTACCAATCAATGCCAATAGGCTATGCAGCTTTTGAAAGCTCATTTAGCACAACCATTGATTGGTAATCATTCAATGGTGACATGAAGTGATACTTTATTGCCTATTTGGGCAGGTATATAGGAATCCTTTAGGAGTTCGCAAACTCCATCTTGATATGATCACTCTGCTGCCCACGGGACTCGAACCAGCAACCTTCTGGGTGTGAGCAGAAACTCCTAGCCCGCACAACTGCACCTCAGCCATCTCATGAGACACGTGTCTGCACAGATGCACAAACCGGACAAAAGGGATGGCTCCTGCAGGGAGACCCGGAAAATTGTTAGTTAAACAAACGCTGGGAAATTGAGGTACTCGCATTCAGTGCCAGCCACAGCTGTGTTTTCATGGACAGCACGTGTGGTGCAAAGCTGAATGTTGATGGCTGGCAAACCTGCCACCTTCATCGCCTGAGCCATGTTGTCACCCAATGCCACAAAAAAAAAAAAAAAAACCCACACAACACACACCAGCATGCTGAGCTATGTTTTAATTCCAGCAGCTGTGTTCTCAGTTTTTCCTACATCAGATACTGAAACCTTCACGTGTAACCTGCTCTTCAGATCACTCAGGTACAGAAAAGCAGATTGATACTCCTGCCCTTACCGAGGTGAACGACTTAATACACTGAGACTCCAAATTCATGACAGGCAAAGAGCAACACCCCTGCCATTAGAGGTAATGATGGGCAAATGAGGTTTCAAAACCCATGGTGGGTGGGAATATCAAAAATGACCAATCAGTGCTGGCAATAGTCAGCACTGATTGGTCGTTCAGGATACTTCCATCTAGCACGTTTTGAAGTCTCATTTAGCGCCATTGGTTTTAAAGCCTCATTTGTCCCATTACTAATTGCAAGCAGCCTCAGTACGGATCACATTGTTAGCGCACAACTTCTGTTTACTATGAATTAAACTAATTAATATAATTATCTATTAAAATTATGAATTATCAATCATTAGTTATAATAATGATTATATGATTAAAAAGAATTACATTTTCTAATTCTAATAATTATATTAGATTATTAATACTTTTAATTATCTGGTTATTTTCAGCAAGGATGTGCTATCAAGTGCCTAGAAACGGGATTTCACTGCTTGCTTTCTGGACCTATGATCACGTGTTCAACAGCCACCCACAGAGACCGTTGGCACCCCATCCAGAGTGTCCCCCATGTATAACTTGTTTGACAATTAAGAGTTGAGCAAAAGAATTCTATTTATTGTGAACTGAAGAAAAAAAGTTAGCTATTCATTCATTGCATGAAGCCAATGAAGCCAAAGGAGGCCGATTGGCTTAAAAGCAAGTGTACATGGTGAGCTGAGATGTGGGTGAGACCACCTTAAACCACAGAATACCTCACCCCAACCACTGGTCAGTAATATTCCTTTAAGCGTCCAAGGCAAAGGCAAAGTGTCATGTTCTCCAGAGACTGACTCTACGCACTCAAGAACATCATTTCTCATCCGAGAGTGAAATTGTAGTTTCATGCTCTTTCTGATGTAAGGGTCACTTGGGTCGCACGTCATCTATGGAACCACATCTAGTTCAAGACGTTCCGTTGAATCATGGACAGCTGATGGATGTAAGCCTCCCATGAGCATTTATACTGCTTTATTCCCCATTCTCTTCATTGTACATCAAGCTACATATTTGAAGGCACTGAATTATTCATTTCCTCCAGAATCTTTAGGGATAGCTATAGCAATCACCTATATATTAGTTCCCTCACTTTTAAATTTACCCAAGAGTAGTGATTTCTCATGTCTGTAGATCAAGAGCTCACACACTGCCCCTGGAAATTCAAAAATTGCACTTTTCATTATTGTTAAGGCACTGTTGCCAAGACATGAAAAATTAATGCTGTTGAACACAGAGTCCCAAGACTACATATTTTCAACTATGAGCCCTGAATACAATCCAGGGCTGAACTTTCAATTCTCTTCAAGATGTGTTATTAGCAGTTATTAGTCTCAGTCTGAGAAATGCTCATACCTCCACCATGAAATTTAAAAATGCTGTTTTCAGTTACAAACACACTGTACAGCCTCAGTTCAGCCATAAACTGCATATGAACTCCTACAAAACAATCATATAGTGCTGATAACCTAAAAATTATGCTTAGGATTATCTGAGACCTTTCACTTAATGGGTGTATCTTGCCTCAAATATATTCAACAGATCCATCCATCCATGTTCTAACTACTAATCCAGGTTAAGGTCACAGAGGGTAGGAGCCCCTCCCAGGCAGCATGGAGTACAAGGCTGAGGTCTCCACCCCCTGGACAAAATGCCAGTCCATCACAGGGCACAAGGCTGAAGTCTCCACCCCCTGGACAGGATGCCAGTCCATCACAGAATACACACTCACACACGTTTACAAGCAATCTAGAGACATTTTTTTTTAGCCTGATCACTTGTCCTTGGACCCAGAAGAAACCCACACACCCTGGGTAGAACATGCAAGCCCCCTACCAAGAAGGTATGAGGCAACAGCCCAATCCACTAGGCCACCACACCACCTCTCAGGAGACACAGTTTGAGCCAAAACCTGGTCTGAACTTTGTGTGCTTTCTGTTCTTCTACCAGGTCTCTCCTAAGATGTTTGGCTGGCAATAATTTTCTTCGGGTTGATGGAGTGCCAAATATGATCAAGGAAACACTATTGATCTGAGATCCCAAATGAGGTTCAGAACCCTGTCCCAGCCTGACTGGCACAGGATCAAACTTCTGATATTTATTGCTCAATAAGATTTAATTCAATCAGCTTCTCAGCACTTACACAAAGCCTCGTAATCGTGGCGTATTCATGCCATTGAGTCAAAACTGCAAAAGGGAAATGACTGCTACCCATTATCGCTTTTGTCTCCACTGAAGAGGCCTGCTTTCTTCAGGGTCCAGAAGATCAGTGGGAACCCACGACTCAAGAACAAGATTGCGGGTTCGGGTACGACATTGCATCAGCTGTGAAACCCAAAGGCCCATTTAGCACAATCGTTGATGTGGCCCCCTTGGTGCTGATGCACATCATACAGAAGAACACAGCTAACATTACAAATCTGGATATTAAACATCCGTGGATTTTCAAGGTATTTATCCTATACCTGGGGCCTGGAGCCCATCCCAGAAAGCACAGGCTATAAGGCTACCTGCTCAGCCCCCGTGGATTTACTTCTGCAGCTATTGGATTAATTTTGCTAATCAATCAAGACACAGTATGGGATAATGATTTATTCAAATTTATTAAAAATCTTCCATTTGCACAAGTATTCAGACCCTTTATTCAGACCGTTAAGAGCACTTCTAGCAGTGATTATACCTGCTGCTTATGTTTCTACCAGCTTCACCCATGGATTTGGCCGGTCTCTCCCATTCTAAGCATCCAGAACCTCTCAGACTTTGCCAGATTTCCTACAGAGTGCCAGCGGACCATCATCTTCAGCTCTCAAAGATTTGTTATTGGTTTAAGTCCAGGCTTAGCCTCAGCCACCAAAAGATTTTTATACCCTAGTACAGTCTTAGCCTCACCCACCCAAGGACTTTTATACTCTAGTATAGCCTTGGCAGGGTATTGCAGGTGATTGAGAATGACAAAGGCAAGTCTTTGTCCTACCATTAGCTGTCGTGTACTCTGGAGCAGGCTTTTTTCAAGAAGCCGTCTAGATCTGGCTTCATTCACCTTTCCCTCGATCTGGAGCAGTTCTCCAACGCCTGCCACTGAGAAGCATCCCCAAGGTATGTTGTTCCCACCACTCTGCTTTACTGTAGTGAGGGTAGTTGCTAGGTTCTCAGCTGTCACTAGTCCTCTAAGTACACCAGGCAGGCTGTCTCACACTGCTGAGGACGACCAAGCCTCTTCCTTTTTGAATCCACAGTTTCACTGGATTGTCAGCTTCAGGAAAATCCTCAGCAAATTCAAACTGCCACTTGAAAATGATGGAGGCTACTTCACACCCAGAAGGCTCCAATACATTTTTAGTGGCCTTTTCTAAATCGATGCATTGATGCACCCAAATTTATTGTATCTTTAGTAAATCAGAATAAAATGTGTTTTCACTTTGCCATCATGAGAAATAATGTGCTAATGGATGACAAAAAGAGAATCAATTGCATTTTGAAATAAGTCAGCAAACAGCATCTGAAACTGTTCAAACGGCATTGGAAACAAAGACAAAAATGCACAGATTACAATGGTCTGGCAGTCTAAAGTCCCGCCCCCAACTCCTGCTCGTTCTTTGAGAGATTAGTGATAGCGAAGTAGATTTTATAGTAAAACAGAAGAAAAAAAAAATTCTTCAAAAGAACTGAGACAATACCATACAATAAGAAGTCATAACTAAAATCTCACAATTTTTCTTCATGTTTAAACACACACCTGAGTCCAGGCCCTTCCCCATGGCACACAACGCTAATGACATCACCGGCTGCCTCTTTGATTCTTATTTCTCTGGGTAGGTGCCAGCAAACAATAAATATCACATGCTCAAATTAGCATCTGCGTGCATACTGACTGTGCCGATTTAAAGATTTGTTCAAGCCTCATTACCACAGTTTGAAATATCAAAACAGCTGAGGCGAGCTTCATGTATGAATGTTTTATTTGATGCCTCTGCCAAATTTTTCTCCCAAGTTAAATTGAGCCTTCACAAAGACATCATTAGAAAACAAACTTCTTCCTTTGGCAAAGCAATCAATTTCTCGTGAGCTGTGACAGTTCCTCACCCTCTTAATTCAGAGTAATAACGGAGTGCCTGTCGGTACTTTAGTTCCCCTGGTATTCTGGAATATTCATCTCGAATTCATCTCAAGGAAGTTGTGCCAGAGAGGCAGACCTAGATTTCTGATACCTGGACCAGGACTAATTGTGTGGGAGGCCATCAGAGCTGTTTTTATTCCAACATTGGTGTCATTGGCTTCTCTGTTGCCTGACCCACCTAGCTTGGCTTCCTTCTTCCATAAAGCATTAGCTCACACTTCTGCAGCACCTCAACCATCTCAGTCGAAACTGGCCAATCAGAAGGCCTGGATAGCATAGCATACTCAGCTAAGTCTGCTTTCAAATCATTGTGTCTTGCAGCAAACACTAGTCTATTTATATTGCTGACAAATGTGGAAAAACAAATTTAGTCAAGATAATTTGAAAAAGTTGAAAAAGTACCGATGACACAGTGCTCCAATCAAAACCCAACTGGCTTAAAATTCTGTAGAACCTGCTTTTAGTGGGGTGCAAATATGATTAGAAATTATTCTAACTGCAAAAACAACAGGGAAGATGGAAAAAAAAAAAAAACAGCAGCTTCCATATAAATGGAACTTGATTGCCAGGGTAAATCAGATGAAGGCGGAGATTTTGTTCAGCGTCTTCAGTCAGAACCAAAGGGGCGCACATCACGGTGCATGGCATAAAGCGGTATACAGAACACACATGCGTGTGTGTCACCATGGAATCCCAGGAAAGTATTTCTATAAGGAAGCCAAAGAGTCCGCATACACTCCTCGCACAGCCAAACACAAGTAATGTGTTGTCTCTTTTGTATTACTTCTGCATTTGGAAATTGTGTACGGCAGATTCTCCATAATCAATAGCATTGAAGTCGAACCTAAATTCAAAACCCAATTTCTATACTTCCGCTAAGAGGAAAGTACAAAAGATTCTAACATCTAAATGGAGAAAAGCGTCACTTTACCGACTTATTCAATGCGCAAATAGAAGCCTGTTTTATGTCGTTATGCACATTTACAGGAGAAAGTACCACCTGATCTAAAGTTACTCCTAGAGTAAGTACTTCAGATCTTTGCCTTGAATCATGGTTATTAGATAAGGCATGGTAGAGAGATATATGGTTCTCAATGCATTGGCTGACCTCTGCAGGACCGGTCACTGATCCTTCATCAGCTTCATTGACCCATCAGGGAGATTGGGGTCAGGCCCGATAAGCTGATTCACAGCCTGCCTCAGAGAGGTTAATAAGGTTTGGCGCAGGAGGATCAGGCATGCTTCACGTGGCCTCCAAAGAGCAGAGGGTGATGGCATCACAGCAGCGGGTCAGTGAATAATGACAGAGAATGGATGGAAAAAAAAATAAAATCCCAGCCCGATTCTTGCCAAGCATGGAGAGTGAGGCAGACATGGGATCACACAGAATACTTGATTCTTCACAGCCTGACAGAGTGGGATGGGGGGCAGGTGGCCCTGTCATGGAGCATTCCATATCACCTTCTTGTTTACTCTCACCTGCACTGATCAAGGATAGCGCAACCGAACTTTCAGGGTTACCTCAGGTGCATTGAACTCAGTCAAGTGTGCCAAGCACTGTCGCAACTCAACAAACCCAGGTCCTAACATCTGGCCTGTATCCAAGCTCAGGTTAGCATTTGAATACGGCTCCATTTCATTTCAGTCTGAAAACAATGCATATTACCATTAGGCCAATGAAAAATGAGACCAGATAATCCTGGCTGGTGTATTCCTCACCGCTCTGTCTACAACATAATCTGAGTGACTAAACGTCTTTTAAGAACTCACTTTTCCCCCACAGAAACACATAAAGGGCAATTAAGTGACCAATTTACTTGAACCGTGGAAAGAATAATTCCTGACAGGTAATCATAAACTAACAAATAAGTAAGGCTTTAACGGCATACCACCAGATGGATGGTTCTGCTCCACATCAACAGGCAGGCCCAACAGGAAGTCATTCTTGCTGTTCTGCTGCAGATACACTCCTTTGGATTAGCCGTGTTTTCCTATAGCAGGAGTACAGGTCAGCTCTTTTCCCCTTAGTTACTGGTTAACTACATAATAAATGCAGGTGACCTTAAAGCAGCATGAATAGGCATCTATATTTGATGGCTGTTTCCATTCTTCAATATGCATAAAAACACCAGCCTGTATTCCTAACCTTTCCCATACTTTAATACTTGGAAAGCAGCGGGGTGTTCCAGGGATGATGACTGCCGCCATGCTAGTTCAGGTCACACCAAAGAAGATGGACATCATTAAGCCCCCTGGACCACACCTCACCCACAAAAGGGGTCAGAATAAAGTCACCCAAACCTCCTCCTGTGTGTTTCTCATGGATTAGCTGGCAACACACAACCCTCCAGAAAAACGCTAGTGAAGATTACCAGCCTAGCCACGGTGCTGTGCTTTTTATTTCCTGGGATCACAACCCTTTACAAGGAAGAGTCCAATTTCAGTCTAACCACAAACTGAGCTCCCTGCATGACAAATAAGTATCACTGGACAAAAGCATAACCACAAACACAGCACCTAAAAAAAAAAAAAAAAACACTGAAATATGAAAGTTTAAAAAAAAAAAAAAAAAAACCTGAGGGTCTCAAAGAAATAGCAACACAGTCAAAATTTACTTGCTTTGCATGAAGCAGGACTGCACATAAACGAGCCTAGCGTGAAACGGCTTTGGGGGGAAAATGAGAGCCATAAGACAGCCAACAGTTGCTGTCTGACAAAACACTGAGCAAGGCGGTTCAATAGCAGTGGTGCCTTTTATCTTTAGAGGCCCTTGGAGCTCCCAGATTAATAACTCTGGGGGGGGGGGGGGGGGGGTGGGGGCTTTTCTTTCTTAGGTGGGGGGTCAAGGGAGCAGGCGGGTGTTGGGTGGGGGAGGGGGTAGGGGCATTTCTGTCTTAGGTAGGT
>JAACJT020000805.1:3012-65196 GCA_009936485.2 Gymnarchus niloticus | reverse complement strand
ATAAGCTTATCCAAACAATGCCACGACAAACGCTCCTTAATCAAAGCTAAAGATGGTCAAATGAAAGACTGAAGTGTGTGACTTTTTTTTGGGCCAGGCAGTGCATTTGGACTTTTTGTTGGGGTGCAGATTGGACATGGAAAGTAGTAGTTAACCTAGGCTCCACTTGTGGGAAACCTATGGGGACTTCATCACTGAAAAAGCAGGGGGGGGGAAAGCTGATCATGGCTTCGGGCAAACTGGCATTAAAAGGTGCCAACATGACACCGGGTTTTTAAGTTGCATACAAGAAACACCCTCATCCTCTAGGCCTTTTTGGTGACGGGTAAACCTTTAAGGTCTGAGGTGAGACTAAGCAACTAACACATAGCCTGAAGGACAGGAGGCCCCTTTTTGTGGGGGAATGGTGGATTCTTACCCATTTTTAGTGTCTGGACAGGAGAAAATTGAATGGCAGTGGGGTATGCACTGATAGGAAGGCAGGAGAAGAGTCGGGGGGTCACTTTGTGAGAACTTGAACCTCTTACCCATGAGAGACAGGTTAATGAAAGGTCAACAGTCATTAATCCGGATAAGATCACTTCAACATGTGGCTCTCCAGCGCCCCCCCCCCGGTTAAAGTCAGCATGCGTGGGGAACAGCTTCCTGAGTGGCAACTGATTTGTGTTTAGGGACACCATTTATTTTTATTAAAAAAAAAAAAAACAATTGTAAAAATGTAAAGACTAACAAATCAGCTTAATTACACTGCAGTATTTATTTTCATAAATTTAAACCCAACAGATATGTCATTTACCAGTCAAAATAAACAGCAATAACTGAATACACAAACAGTACAATGCTAGGACACATACAATATGGAGATATAGTACAATAAAAATACAGCCTGTGTGATATTGGAGCCTTAGGTTGCTGAAAGACAGTCTGGAAGCCTGTACTGTAACTCTGCTGTTGCTTCAGTTCGAAACTGCATCGGGGTCAATGTCACCTAATTGGTTTAATTAGGAGCAGAGGTCCTCTCATCCTGATGGGATCTGACCGGTGTAACGTAATCAGCCAGTACTTCGTCTTAGCGGCGTGAGTCGACGAGTGAGCGGTGATTAGCAGGAAATAAAAGGAGTCCGACAGGTTATGCTTAGGGTCCGAGCTGATGGCTGAATGCCTGTTTTCTCATCAGGCTTTTGTGTGCATGCGTGCGCGCGCACACACACACACACACACACACACATATTCACCTAAAGATGGAATACTGTGGAAACAAACAGAGGTGGGGTGTAGCACGAGTCTCTGCAGTTTGATTATTTCTTTGCCCTTGTCTCATATTTTTAAAATCTTTTAAACCCACAGATTCTGTTTCACCCCTTCCAGCGTCGTCAGCCCTGATTCCGACACACAGCTGCAGGAGAACGGGATGCTGGTGGTCACATGGTAATGCTGAGGTCACATGGTTGCGGGTACTCATGGCTGGGATGACACCCAAACAAACAGTAAAGAAAAACAAACACGATTGCTAATCTGTTCTTGGCTAAACCATGAGGCTCCATTTAGATAGAGGGGTGGGGACCAGAGGCAGTTTCTCACCACTGGTGGTTGGGGGTTGGGGGGGGGGAACACGTACGTCTCACCACAGACATGTGGATACGGCTCCAGTGAGTTTCTTCACAGGAAACGAGGCATTCGATTTGTCAGCGCTGCAGTAAATGGGCCCCACCCATAACGGATTGATGAGAGATGGAGTCAAGCCTGCGTGGTGGTGGGGTTACATTCTGTTTTTTTTTTAAAGAAGCCTAACAAAAAAAGGGGGCCACTGCTGGCCACTCAGAGGTACGCACTTGGAAAAGAGTGGTGGGCGGCCAGTGTTTCGGTCACTCTTTGGTGAGGAAGCTGTTACATGGAGCACAAACAAAGACGGTCTCCTTCAGGGCTTCGGGAGCTGAAAACGGGAGGCATGAGAGGAGGAGAGAAAGACACGGTCAGAAGCTGGGAGATAAGAGCAAAGCTCCACGGAAGCTACTTTCAGCAGCCCCGAATGGAAAAACCTCTTCGCTTTCACTGAACTGCCAGTCCAAAGTTCTCTCCAGCTGGTACCAGCAACCGCATCAAGACACGTGCGCCCGCCCATGACGCTTAGAAAGCCGGTCGGACATGTGAGCCAGGCATTTCCAGAACGTGGGAGGCCTCACCTGTGGCGCCCATGGTGGACTTCAGGACTTTGTAGGAGCAACACCGAGAACAGAAGCTGTTTCCACAGCTGCTGCAGTTCCTCTGGAGGACGGACAGAGAGAGAGAGAGAGAAGCGACGGCTGAGCACTGATGGCAGGCTGAAGGACAGTCGAGGAGGCCTACAGCTCTTTAGGTTGGCCAGTGGGGACACATGAGACCTACCCTCTTCTTCAGCACGGAGAAGACGGCGTTGCAGCTGGAGCAGTTGCCTGGGCAGGAGAGAGACCGCCATCATTTACTCCATTATATTTGTCAGTTATGGATGCATGCAGATTGGAGATCTATCCGAAATCTTAAGCTGGGAGAATAGGGACTTTTCGCACTTAGCTTACCGGTTTGGCGGGGCAGCTGTAACCGAGGCCCGGCCAGGAATCAGTCCAACAACAGAAAGATCAAGTACCAGTAAGGCTCCACAAAGAAATACCAGAAATGCTCTGAGTAGACAGTAGGGGGCAGCGACACCGAATGAGCGTGATTGCAGGATGGACTGCGAGCTTCCATTTGCCATCACTGCGGTACGGAAAATGCCACAGCGGTTAGTGGCAGAGGCGGTCACGGCTCTCAACGTTCCCCAGGATCCAGGATAGTGAGTCAGAGAGCGGGAACTGGGTGGAGGATTTGGGAGAATGTGGATTTAGGCAGGCCTCTCGCTGAAGGAGCACACAACTGAGCCTATCAATGGGCCAAGAAAGCTCAGAGCACAAGCCGGCTCTCCTCCAAACCCCCAGAGCTGCCTGCTGCTGACAGACCTACCCTGTGGCCGCTCAATCATCTCAAGACACCGATGAAAGTCTGCTGACAAGACAAACACAACAAACAAGAAGAGCAGAAGTGGTAGAACTCCGCCATCTTTTCCAGCCGCGTTTCCACATCCGGCGGTCTGGCGGTTATGATGCGGAAGATGGATGCCAGAGCCACAACGGCTGGCAGCTTGGGACAACCTGAGATAACGCGAAGGCAGTTCCGTCTCATCTCACCGATATCTCCTACAAACAGGACCGACTGCTGTCACATTCCATCCTATCTACCTCTGTAGTTAAAGGTCACCTTTTAAAAGCAGGGGGGGAAAAAAAATGGACATTTCATGGCTCCCCACCAACGGCACACAGCCATAAAACACATAGTCTCTCTCTCTCTCTCTCTGGCCAGCGGGTGCCCTGAGTTCAGACACATTTCAAATCGGTCTGTCTGTCTTGTTCTCTCGCCCTTTTTTAGAGACAATGAATCATCAGCTTGTCACTCTCTTGACAGTGCTCTTGCTGGCACGACTGGTAGGTGACCTTGGACAGGGTTGGGGGGGTATAAATTTTCTCCTGGCTCCATCCAGTGAGAGAAAGGTGAGATAACCGTGTCGACTGTTCAGGGACAACAATATCACACTGAGAAGGGCTTCCGCACTCATTAACACCATGTTTGTGTGCGTTGTTCGAGACACTGGATTACACAGAGAGAAAAATGATTCATTTGTCTTGGCCTTTCTCCTCCTAACTTGGTAAGGAGTGAAGATACACAGGCCTACCACAAGACCTTCAGGGAGCCGCTAATCAGATTAAAGAGACTTTTCACCAACTCCAGACATTCGCTACAGTCAACTCAACACTGCCTAAGATTTTGAAACAGTCAGGATAAGGCTTTAATTTGGACAGATAAGACAGAGACACAGGGCTCGTCCACGAGGATAAGATGGAGACACACTATTCATCATTCTTGACAAACTAGGATAAAATTACCATCCCTAATGAATGAGATGGACTTGTAGTTTGCTCCAGTTTTTGATAAAAATTAGAGTTGTGAAACTCTGCAAATATAATAACATTCACAATGCAGCAATTCATACATACAAGAAACAAACTGAGCAGTAGACCAGTTAAAAATGTGAAAAGACGTGCTGAGAGGACAGACGGCAAGGAACCACCAAAGATAGATACAGGCCTGGAGAGCTCTACGGTGAAATTCCGGAAGGGGAGTCTTAAATGTGTAGATAAACGTGTTTAAGGCACAGGGGAAAGCATGTGAATTACAGTTTAGTAGCAAGATGTTCAGAGAGCTATTCCTGAGAATAAGGTCTTCCACAGACAGGAAAGAGGGACTTGTAAAGGGTTCAAAGCCAACAAGTGCATGCTTCATTTCGTGATCAGAAAATGGCAATAAAATAACTGAAGCTGAGGCCAGATTCCCTCTGAAGCAGACACATGGGAGGAAGCAATCTGAGGGCTTTGAAGCTGTTATGACATTTACCCCAAAGAGGGGATTGTCTGTCAATCTGTGCTTGATGTTCAACTCATTTTAAATACTCCAGGCCCTCCAATAACCTGCAGGAGCGATCTGCCGCAGTTGACCGCAGGTCCCGCGTAGCGAGTCCCGTCATCTCTTAATGAGCAGCCGAGTCACTGGGGCTGCGATCCAAGCTAAGCACCGGACAGAAAGCTGTTGCTGAAAATGACATCCAGGCCCTGGACGTCCCGAGCTGTATTTATGGGAAGGAAGTTCAAAGCTCTCTCTTCCAAGAAAGACTTCGATAGCAATAGCAATTTGGAATGCTCTAGAAAGACATAACACGCGGCTATTTTAACGCTGGTTATACAAAAGCTTGGTATTTATCACTAAAGGATTAAATGGGAGGACTGATATTTCAGTGAAGGGAAAACTACCATCAGAATGCAGGTGTCAAGGTGTCACAGCTGTGATAATTAACCACAACGCTGACCTGAACGTTCTCGGAATGTTCGGTGTACGTTCAGAGTCTGCTTCCAGCACGCTCCGATGACACCTTGTGTACCGCTTTCCAGTGTGGTCTGAGCACGCTCCGATTGTGTGTTCTGGACCCCTTTCCAGTGTGTTCCACACAGGCTCCGAAGGCGTGTTCCGTACCTGTTTCCAGTGCGTTCCAAGCACGTTCCGCTGGCACGTTCCATACCCGTTTCCAGTGTGTTCTGAGTGTTTTCCAAGTGCACTTTGAGAGCATGTTCTGTACCTGTTTCTAGTGTGTTTCAAGTGCGTTCCCACCAAATGTCCCAAATGAAAGGGTGTCATTGCCACAGTCAGTAGATGCATGTACGGGGGGGGGGGTCACACTTGATTCATCAGTGCCTCTGAACTGGTCCAACCTCATAGAACCATCACATGTCTTTGGTGGTGAAGCCTGACCCATGTCAACCCTCTGGGACATGGGACGCTGACCTCCCCACTTGTTCAGTTTGCCTCTGGCCTGTGGTTTTAAATTCAGTATCAATTATGAAAAGGCGTCGGTTTTCCAAACACGTGAACACTACACCTGTTCTTCAGACCTTCTGCTGGTCACAAGACCTCTGTCACATAGCTGAATGTGAGCAAGCACAGCGTATCGCATAATCGGTATTAACTCTCAGGTGTCCCTGAGATTTCCTGATTTTTTTTTATTGCCCCCCACTTAACTGGGGGGTGAAGGGCTTCACCGTTGAGCAACACACTGCTTCTCGCCCTAAAACTCAGAGGACCCTTTCCTCCACCCAGAGTAACTGATGAGCCAGTAGCCATAACCACTGACCCAGTGACAGATTAACCGACTTCCCTTAGGTAAACACTGGGGTGTTATCGGAGCCGGTTGCTCTTACGGGGGGCCTCTGTTTGCGGTTGAAGCACACTCCCGTGGCGAAGCTTTGGCGTGTTAATCAGTCTAGGATATTGATCACGTGTCCCGAGAAGACGGCCTCTGGGTTCTTGAAAGTTCTGGACTGGTTTATCACAGTAGCACTAACACGGGTCGACACTCTGCACATTACGACAGACGGAACCTAACACAGAACCACCCTGGTCACCTCAGACAAACTACAGACACCGAGAGAGGATTCTGTGTTTTTAATTAAATAACAATGTGATCTTTAGTACTTTTATACTGCTGTAGATAATTTCACCACGTGTAGCATCTAGCTAAATGCTTGCACAAAGGCATCCTCCTATCATTTATATACAAAGGGAATTTTTCCCAGGCCACCGAGGCTGATGGTCTGAACCAATCAGCCTGACTTCCCCTATATTGTCCTGAAGAAAGAGAGCCCCCTAGTGGCACAGCTGAAGGATGCACACCAACCTAATCAATCCCAGCCTTCCCGATGTTCAGGTGACAGGAGAGCCAGACCACGGCCGGAACCCTCCTGGATTTTCAGCCAGCTGGGTGGCCTTGGAGAGGAGAGGTTGCCCCAGGCTGTCCTGGTGTGGTTCCCCGGGGCGAATCCAACGCCAACACTCGTACTTATCCCCCATAAACCGACACCCTGCGGCACCGCACTGGCCGATGGCCAGAGAACACCATCTGCTACCATGTCACTCACTGCGTGCCGTGGGGTTCTGGACTGAAGAGGGTGGGGATTTCATGAGAACGCCACAGCCGGCGATCTCAGGCCAGTGGCCGCTCACCATGATGCGGCCGTGTTATGGGTCTGGGAAGCTGACCAAGCGTGGGCATCACCGGACATTCAGAGGTTCATAAAAATGTAAAACTTTACCAAGCAAAATGACAAGAAAAAAAAAAAAAAAAAAAAACTGTGACATGTCCTGATGCAGGAAACAAATGTTTCATATGTCTAAGCCAATCCCAACACCCCAAATGGTCTTGGCGCCATCAAAAACTGGACAAAGTGCAGCCCAGCTTAGAGGTGATGTCACCAGGGCGGGTCAGACCCCATCGCGTTTGAAATGCTTTTAAGATCAGCTCCCCACAACAACCATTTGTCCATGACGGAATGAGCTGAGCCACAGTGTCACACTACTTTAATTTTGGCAGGGGGGGCATTATTTATCAGACATCATCTGTGTAAACACACTCCGAAAAACCCAATCTGGGTGGGGGACATAATTCCCTCACTGCCTGCTCTCGGGTGAGCATTTCACAATACAGCCACCCCTCCCCCCTAACTGGGAGGCCATTGGTGAAGAGGAAAGCACCACACCAGACGCTGCCTGTCACATTACAAACACAGGGAAGGTGAAGTGTTCCACCAGAATAGCTGGCCCAGCTCAACACTGACCTCTGCTGGTCACGGAGACTCAATGCATGTAGCAGTACCCAGATAGAGGCCAACTTACATGTAGGTCCTCAAGCGCTCCAGTACAGTGTGGTATTTCTTTGGGCTCCTGTACAGCGGACACACCGGAAACCTCCCTAAAAGTGACCACTGGCGTGGATTTCCAGAAATTCCTCATTATCGAAAATCACTAAGATTAAACCACCCCACTTCCTTAACCCAGGGGTTCGGTTCGGACCCCCAATGAAAGGTAAGTGCTTCATGTAATCGGCAAGACGTGATCTGTTTCTTGGGGCCAAAGGGAGGGCGCCCCGGGTCTCGCTCCAGGCCAACCCGTTTCCTGTATGACTTCCCCTCTCGGGAATGGCTAAGGAGGGAAAGGCCAAAGCGCTGAGCTGCCAAAGGCCTCTGGAGGTTACACTTGGCTGCCCTTCAGGAACAGAGCAGGAATGAGAAGGCAAGTCATGCGTCAAAAAGGCTATCCACTCAAGTTAGGGTTACAGGGATTCATCTTGGGTATTTAATGCTTTCTGAAATGTTCTTTTCCTAATTTTCACAGAGGAAAACAAACTAAAGAAACACACAGCACCAGTCCCAGGTGGATTTAAGGTGACCCTGCGATGCTGGAATAAGCCAGGGGCAGAGAAGAGGACAGAGGGGCGGGCACCAGGATAATGGGGCGGGGACCGGGACAATGGGGTGAGCGGGGGTGAAGAGACAGGGAC
The DNA here is from genome assembly GCA_009936485.2 of Gymnarchus niloticus. Taxonomy (NCBI): domain Eukaryota; kingdom Metazoa; phylum Chordata; class Actinopteri; order Osteoglossiformes; family Gymnarchidae; genus Gymnarchus; species Gymnarchus niloticus. The sequence goes on along the minus strand of JAACJT020000805.1, from coordinate 57,245 downwards.
GAGGGACACCTACCAGCATTGGTGGCACCGCTGTTGAGCTTACGCAGTTTTTCCGTCAGCTTGGAAACCTTGCTGCGAATGGGCTCGTTCCGGCTGAGGAGGCCGTTGTCTGAGGTGGGGTCGTACTCCGGGGCCCCCCCTGGGGGCACGTCGTCGTCCTCCTATCAGAGGACAGGAGTGGGGGGGGTCAGCAGATGACTAACTATGGGAGGCCCGACCTAGATCTCGTCAAAGTGAGTCCCAGAGGACTCGGGGAAAGCATGCAGGCAGAATGGGGTGGGGCTCTTCTCAAGGTGACATGCATCACCTGACGTCCCTGTGTATCGGCACATCATCGTCAAGTTGGTGTATGTTCCATAACCCCCCCCCCGTGCCACTCAGAAACAAGGCAGTGCCCCCTAGAGGACCCTTACCGCTAACACCACCAGAGGGGCTTCCTTGGACAGCAGGGCGAAACAAAGGCAGCCAGTTCATAAGCCATGATCTATTACACGTGCTAATTGAACACTAAGAAAACACAAGCTGAGCCAGTAGCGTGATTCACGGCAGTCAATCGACAGCACAGAAATGGCGGGGGGGGTGACACATTTGATTTCAGCCTTTAGGGATGCGTGTGATACACTACGCAGTTACCTCTGAGCCGTCCACACCTTAGCACGTACCCAGAGCCCCGAGCCAGTTAATCTCACAGAGACGGCTTCTCTAACAAGTGGGAAAGATGGGGATTACGGCCATGCACTTAGACCCGGAAGGGTATCTGCTTGCGTCACAGACAGGAACAGCGGTCGTATCTTTCGATTCAGTAAAACAGTAAGTAGAAATAAAAAAATAAATTTGCAAGCATCGAATAAACAGCCTGAACTTGAAATGCCAATATAAATTTACCACACATCTAAATTGACTTCCTAGATCTGAATTCATTCAACCATTGATGGTCTAACAGCAGTTCCCTGCCTGGGAAACACTGGACCTTTTCCCTTCTGACACAAGCCACCTCCCTGCTCCAGAAACAGACGAATGCAAAACAAAATCTCCCACCGTCATCGTCATCTGCAGCAATGCGTCACGCATCACAGTGTTCCTAATATCTGCCACCTGCTTCTCTCAGGCGAACCTCGACAAACGACGCTCTCCTCAACATCAAACGGCACCCCTCCCCACCACCACCACCCATTTATCTCCGGCACGGCAGTAGGCGGGAACGTAAGATCGTTCTCAGTTTACGAAAAGCTCGCGGGACCTAGGCATTTAGCACTGACTGCTTAAAAAGTTCTCATTTCCGGCAGATGGCAACTTACTGGCATTGTGGGTGGAGACTCCTTGGAGAGCAAGATGGTGAAGACAGAAAGGGTGAAGCTCAAATTAGACCAGCTGGGGCCTTAATTGGGCCTGTGTCTCCCTCCCGCAACAGTCCTAGGACCTGCAGGCTGTGTCTCCCTCGCATGGGTCCTCCAGAAAGATTCTACAGCTAACAGCAAACCACCACAGCCTATACACTGCATCTGAGCTCTTAGCAGTCACATGTTGAGTTTACATCTGTCATGTTAACTACACCACACATATGGTTCTGCGTGTTTCGATGACTCACAACGTGTCAGGTAAGCGTGTGAGAGTTGGTCTTGATCAGAGGATACATAGGACTGCTCTGTGCCCACGTCTACATGACAGTCGGGGGGAGGGAATACCAGATACAAGTAGACCCTTTACCTCTATTGCGTCTTTGAAGTCGTCGTCAGGCTCCGCCTCCTCGGCCTCCTCAACACTGCCTGGGGAGAAGTCCTGCAGAACAAGGAGAGGAGAGGACTTGCCTTATTCCTGGGGTCGCTCTCCGCTCCCGACAATCTTCAAAACCACCTGCAGCCCCCTGAGACTCCCACTCAGAAGACATACATTCAAGGAGTCTAGGGAAGGAGAGTCAAGGAGGTGCCTGCCCCTAGGGAAGGAGAGTCAAGGAGGTGCCTGCCCCTAGGGAAGGAGAGTCAAGGAGGTGCCTGCCCCTAGGGACGGAAAATTTGTTTGACTGGTGGAGGATCCCGAGCAACATCTAGTCAATGGGGGGAGGGGGCAAGGCACAGTGGTCCAACAGCAGCAAGCCTAACGGAATATTACTCCACACAATCACCAACATTTAAAAAAAAAGTATAACGTCTTTTTAATACACTTTCCCAGACATCATAGTAAGCTAATGATTCACAGTCCAACAGCTTGATGCAGTTAGTCTGACAAAACCTAGCAAAGCTAATTAGCTCTCTCTGCCTGGCACGCAACACGGACCCATGGGAGGCATACCTGTAGGAGAAACCCGCCGAAGCGAGTACATCACGAAACCGCAAGCAAGAGCAGGGGGACTTTCACGTCAAGCCATTCTAAGCTGACGTTGAAATGTTGGGGGGGAGGCTGGAGAAGAGATCTTCAATTTCACGCCATAAATCACAGGAAGTGCAGGAGCCAAATGAAACAGAGATGATTCATGGAGAGGGAGCCGAACGAAAATTTAATGCTGGTTGTAGCAAGGTGGCAGAAAAACGCAGCTGAAAGCTGAAGAAAAAAAATGAGATCAGAGGACGAGGCAGGAGAGAGAGACATGACACAGGGGGGCCAGGCTGTCCCAGGGGTCCCAATCACCATCAGAGACACGGCAGAGGGGGCCAGGCTGTCCCAGGGGTCTTGTTCACCGTCTGCCCTTCTGCCAGCCCATCGATGTCTGGCTTCCTTGGGCCAATGATGGACAGCGCCAGTGAGAGCGATGCCCCAAGCATCCATGGTGGCGCTAACAGGCTAAGTCAGCTGACGCCCAGGTCTACTGTTTTGTTTCCTCACCTGGACAATTGATGTGCTCACGGTACCCCTCCGCCCACTGAGTTCTTGGTGCACCACAGTCTCCTTGTGGTACCGGTAGCACCTTTACCCCCATGGAACAACAGAGACTTTGAGTGGAACCTCAGCCAAGCCAGAGCTTTCTGGGGGAAGGGAGACTGCACACTCTGTGGCTGATGGCAAGATGCCGCAGTGCAAGTCTGGATTCCGCTCAACTGGAGACCTTCGACGGAAGTTTCCAGAGGCCTTAAGCAGGTGGCCATTAAAGAACCGGACGTGTACCCGGAGGAAAGGCCGACAGCATGGCGGATGTACGACACGCAGCTCGACTGTGCCTCGTAAAAATAAAACCCCCGGTGATCACTGGGTGTCTGCTATCTGAGTTACGCAGAAACTACATACCGACACCTGACATTCTCATTACTGCACAGACCATGGACCTCAGATGCACAGCAGGGCCGGTGCTCACCTCCGCGCTGTTGGGTGTGGGGGTCCGGTCCCCAAAGGCCAGCGACTCTGGTTCTGGGCTCTCGGCCTCCGGCTCGGTGGGCTTCAGGCACCCCTGGTGGAGCAAGTCCCTCTTTTCCAGGACAACTGGGCAGGGGGAGGGAGGCACAGGGGAAAATAACAGAGGTGCTGGTCCCCATGAGAACTGCCATTAACCTGAAATTCCCCAGTTAGACATTCAGGTGTAAAAATAACATAATAATAACATCCTGAAAACCACCATTGGTCCCTATTTTAAAGCGAAGAGGCAGTGTTTTAAAAGAATGACCTGCTGCTGGGAGTTTTATATGGCTCCGCCCACCCCTTACTAACACCAGAGTCTGTTTGATCTCCTCTCACTTTCTCCCTTTTGTGGTTTAATCTCAGCCGTGTTTACTCCTCCCTGTACCTTGAAAACCCATCTTAACATTCCTTCACGTGTTGTTTTGCGAAGACATTTGGTGCTCCGGAGCAGCCGTGCCTGGAAAGGTGTAGTAAACTTCACTAACTTCAAAGTCTCCTAATTGGGGTCTCCTTGGACACGTCTGCTGGTAAATACGAGGTCTACATATTAAAAATCACCCCCTAGCCACCGTTACTCCTTTAAAATGCAGGAGGCGCAGGCACTGCTCCCTCACTCAGGAAACAGAGGCAGACATCTCTACAAGAAGCAACGGAGATCTCAAGGAGTCTTCAAAGACCACTTCACCCAGGCGCCATTCGCAGAGCAGGGTGCAAGATAGTTTCAGGGGGATCACGGTGTGGTTCAGCATCCACTGAGACTAAAACTCGCTGGGTTAGGGTTTCACAAAAGCTGTACACACCCAAGTACATGGGGGGTGAAGCAAGATGTCGACTGAGAACCCTCGTTTTGGCATGAAACATTTCAAAACATTACAGGTCCCAAGGCTGGCTAAGAGGTAGATAAACTCATAATGGGAACACAGAGTATTACCCAAGGTATGAAAAAAAGAAGCATTAAAAATCAGATTTTCTTCTGACGCCAGCAGCTAACTAAGTGAACTCATAGATCAGACTTACAGACAACAGGCCCATAAATCCAGCAGGGAGAATAAATGTTTCAGGGGACAAAAATCCCAGCAGTGCCCCCTAGTGACCAAAAAGGCAAAGTGAATATTCAGGTGTTTGACCAAACAACGCATACTGGAAACCTGCCCAGCATCCAATTGATTGATTAAGGTTACCATCGAGATAGAATTTAATACCAAAGGTAAAACACAAGCTGCTGGCTAGAAACTTGCTCCAATCAGTAATTATTTACACTTACCAAAGCCAAGCTCTTATTTTCTGCCCAAACAGTGACTTTAACTAATTCGTGGGGATTTGTTTGGTGTGTCTGGGGATATATTGAAGAATCCCTTACATCCTATGGAGATCAAACAGTTTGGCTGTATCCCGTGCTGCAAACATTAGTGGTATAAAAACAGCAAAAAAAAAAAAAAAAAAACATAAAGTAAAATAAAAAGCTGATTATGGATGTAAAATGCCCTAAAACCCCGGAGTAATCCATCCCACGAGGGTCAGCAGCGACAACTCTGTGTCCACGGCAATGCCCACACGCTGGAACATCTCCATCCAGGACCACCTTCACTCACCTCGGCAGAAGTCCCTGTTCCACAGGAAGAGGGCGCTGTTGACGATAGCCAGCGTCCAGCCAATGGGGGCAGTATAGAGCAGGCAGAGCAGGACCAACAAGCTGCAGTAGAACCTGTGGGGAAGGGGCCACAGAAACCCAGTAAACCAAATATAAATACAGGTACAGGGTATCATTGTTAAGGTCTTTATCAGCCTTTATGTGGATATCCCGGAGACTCGAACCAATAACCTTCAGATCTTCAAGTCCCAAGCCAAACCACTAAGCTACTCTGATTTGACAGGGATAGGTGCCTATGACCTCCCCCCATCCCAAAACACCACACAATGGAACCGGCAAAAGCCATGTCCCCCTCAGGCCGGCCAATGAGGCACGGAGTGATGTTTCATATCAAATATTTAAGAACTGCCGATGAGACAATCTGACACAGGTCAGCGGGTAAGGGTGGTTACCTGGGTAACAAACACAGAGCTGACGGGAGTCGCTGGGGTGATACTCACACAGACGATGTGACGTGGCTCTCCCAGTACAGCACCTTGTACATGAACTCGGCCGACTGGCACGCCTGCGTCAAGATGTCGTCCAGCTGCTTCAGCCTGCGACAACGACAGGGGTCATCGTCAGCACCTGACCTTTGACCCGTGTGGAGCCGGAGGCATACAGATTATTATCTCACCGGCACACGATTAAAGAGGCTCCCGTGAATTAAATGAAATGAGCAAAATAACTGCACATCACACTTCAGTATGAAAAAATGTTTCCCGCTGTAATTTTACTAATTGCTATCACCCACGGCTGTTTGAGCTCCTTATTTCCTACGCAACTTGCATATTATTTTTACATACAATTCCAAGTTTTTATATTAATTATTCTGTATTTAAGTTAGAAGACATTCTAATTAGCTGCCTCCCTCAAAAGGTCTAACAGCCGTGACTCATAAGATTTGAGCTGCAGCCCATTCTATCCATGCGTAGAGCCTGAGCTTTAAATGCGGCTCCCATCCAGGCTCCCGCCTCCTCCGGACAGCCTCTGTGGCACGTTCCGCCCTGGCCGAACAGCCTTCATGTCCTTTCCCAGTGTTACATCGAACTGAGGGAGGATCCCTTCTCAGGTAGGCTCCATCTCTCCAAGTTCACTGCCCACCCTCTGCAGTCCTCCTCTCTCCATATGGCTACTCACAGGCCCTTGACCTCCAGCAGGGCCTCTTGCCGGCTCAGGTGCACGATCTGCAGGTCCCGCCGCTGCACCGTGTGGTACCGCTTCCTGCACAGGGCGGTCTCACTGGCCAGACCCTGTGTGCAGTCCTGCAAGTAGCCCAGTCCCGCAGGGGTGGAAATGGCCAGCAGGCAGAGAGTGAACCAGGCCACTGGGGGGTGGTCACAGCTGGTTAGGCACACCCCTCACATGGTCCATTAAACCACCCCCAGCGCAAAAATCACCATTTAATACATTATCAAACATAATTTAATATTCAGTAAATAATTCAACAAAAATATTCTACCAAGCTACATAAACTACTGCAATTCAGCAAAAAAACAGAAGCACAGCAGTTTGCAATGCTGACACCCAAGGAAAATAAAATGAAAACCTGCCAAATGGCATCAATAAAGTAACTATCAGATCACACAGAAAATAAATAATCTTGGTCGCTCTCTCTCAGGCACAAACTAGACGCCTTTTTTGATGTGAAGACAGGCCCTGGCCTAGGCATCCCCAGGAGACGCGGGGCTTGTCCCCGTCCTCATCTCAGGAAGTGCCTCCTCACCGTTGCTCAGCGTCAGAAACAGAACATTGAGGGTGACGCAGCAGAAGAGTGAGAACACCGGCATCTTCCACCTGGAGTGGGGGGGGTCGACAAGGCAGGGAGACTGAGCGATGGGGGCATCAGGAGGACCAGCCCTACCACCCCACCCCCTCCACACAATTCAGTGGTCTGGAAGAGCAGTTTGTCAACATCAGACCTAAGCATCTCAACACAATCTGCCCTTTGCCGTCATCCATGCCACCACAGGTGCTGCCAAGACACATTTGTAGAGACAAAAAAAAAAAAAAAAAAAATCACACAGCTAAAGTTGCAGGTAAACGTCACTATTCTCAAACTTCCCTAAACTGAGTTGCCGTTGTGTTCTCCTAAGTCTCAGCTAGAGGTAGGACAACCATAATGCAGATGGACATCTTTACACAGCAGTTCAAGAAAGGATCCCAACAACACTGTGACCCATGCTCACAGCCACTGAATGCAAGTTAAACTCTGTCATGATATCATAGGCCTTTTCCCCACCGAACAGGGGCTTCTATATTCACAGGAGCAGGTCTTATCTGAGAAAACATGGTAGTCAATCAGAAAAAGATCACCAGAGAGATAGCACTCAATTTTTTTAAAAAAAAAAACACCACACCCTGTTGTCCACACACACTCACCCCAAGAGGTACTTCATTAACTCCATGGCATCATTCACCGGCTCCAGGAAGATCACCATCCGCTTGAAGGAGATGACCATGTTCAGGAGGTCAAAGGTCAAGGGCCTGGGGCTACCAAGGTCAGACATCTCAGTGGCACTGACATCCTTGGGACAAAGCTGAACTGGGTCACCACCGCGATCTCCGCTGCTCTGGAGACCTTCCAGGGATGCCGTGGCTCCAGTCTGCATTTTGCCTAAGGGTAAGGGTACATAGAAGTTAACACAGCTACTCTAGTGTGTTGGCTTAGCAGAAGTTCTGAGAAAGATCTTCATTGGATAGACCCGTAAAGGGCTCATCTGATTCGTTCAGCCAGCTATACTGGCTTATCCAGCATAGGGTTGCATAAAGCTAGACTCCTATCCCAAGAAGCCCATGATTATAACTACCAATGAAACTGCAGCACTCACACAGACACAAGGAGAAGAAACAAAGTCCACAGCCAGAGCAGGACCAGGCATCATCATGTCTAGGAGGGTAAAGACACACTGGTGCCCACTGCCCAAACTGGCTGCCCCTGTTTAGCTAAGAACTGTTGCTTTTTTGGGCAGCTACTGTTCAAAACAGAAGGCTTGTGGTGCAGTCTCCGTCTGACTTAGCATGCAAAATCTGGGAAAAAACTTAAATCTGATAGCAGGTTGGATATCTGTCGAAGCTTACATATCGGCATAACGTTACATCAAGGCGTGCTTGTCAGTGGAGTGATGACGATGATGACTATAAATAAAACTATTTCATTCATTATCCGAATTTCTGAATGTTACCCTGAAACACAGGAGTCGACCCCATCAGACCCAAGTCATTTTGGAGTGAAATTTCCACTTGGATCCCACATGAACCGAGCAGGGAATTTAGCTCAAATTAACAGCTAATAAATTAAGCTGTGATGAGCCACCGTACCTTGAACAACGTGACATTAGCCACTAATTTCGATAGCTCATTTTAAGATGTAATCAGACGCACGACACTCTCGTGGTAAATGTTTAAATATTTTAATATTTTTAAAATAATTCACTTCCCCAAATTTGAGAACCTTACCCACGTACAGCTGTGCTACGCACCTCCCCCGACTCACAAAGTCATCCAAGCGCCCCCGATAACACCTTTCTACCACTCTGGTGTGTTACCCCAACACCGGAGGGGGTAAACAAGAGCGTTGTTTGTGTTTGGGGAGCTTCCTCTACCGGGAAGCGGATCAGCTTCACGGAGCGACTTCCGCAAAGAGCGAGCGAGGGAGGGAAGTCGATCACAGAGCAGCCTCAAGGCAATTCAAACGATCGCAGAGCACATCGATTTCACCAGCCAGCAATGGGCCGCTTTCACGCGTCGCAGTGGAGGGGCCCTAACGTGTGCTAAGACCGGACGAGGCTGCAGATCGCATACCCATAATAATATTTAAGAACAACACATTTCCTATTAGGCACGGCCTTTCTGAGCAGGCGCAGCACGAAATTCAGAGCGCGTTTCCCAACATCGGCCACTAGATGTCCTCATAGTTATAGGGCAAGTAACGAACTTCGGCGGGCTTTCCGAAAAGTATTTCTTCGTATAAATAGCGAGGTGTGCTCAAGCAGCAGCTTTTAAGCGCATTGCGCATGGTAGTTATGAATTTCAGTCATATTCACGCAACTTAAGTGCAGGTGTAGGGCAGCAAAATATACAGCAGAGCCTGGGTTCCCAGATGGAAGTTATATTGCCTGATAGAAAACTCAAGTCAAACGCGAAAAACCAGAATAAGCGCTTCTTTACACGAAAGGTGACATTTGTTTGATTGGCAACAGCAAGAACACAGTTTTGCCCTGCTGGAAGTTTCCTAGCTGGTAGGATGCATTTTGATTCCTTTACAGTACATACGTTGAGGTACCCACTTGGAACTGAGAACAAGTTTTCTTCTGAAAGTGAGAATTTCAGTTTGAACAATTGGCGTCTTATGATAAAAACATCGACAGTTTCAAAGCGTAGCTGTTTTATAGGCAGTAATTCTAGATGTGGTCTGAATTTTCTCACGGGTGCCCGCATCACATACATCGAAAGTATCCTTGAAATAATATATACATGTAATGCAATTTTATATAGCTTGAAAATTAAAATGACTTGCTCCGTAATCAGTGATGACAGATCACTGGTTTATAAAGTCATTCGTTTATAATACGAGTGCAGGTTGTGAGAAGTAAGCATGCAGCGCTGAAATGGCATCAAACGGGGTGTTAGTCCAAAATGGTGTAATGAAATCCTCCAGACCCCAAAGACTGCATTTATATACATGCAAATACGAGATAACAGTTAAAGTACGTTGCCATGTTCGCGGTTATAAAATGAAGAAGATTTATTTCGAGATTGCTTTTCCGGCTGCTCTGTGACTTCCGTTGCTTCAGACTAATTCATCTACCAAAAGGAATATAAATAACAGCGATATATCACACGTGTCATACAGCTTAATGCTGTACACTGTAGGAGGGCGCGTGCCCGGGCGCGTGCCCGTGACGCGGCTACAAGGGGCCAGCCGGAGGTGTGTGTGCGTGTGTGTGTGCGTGTGTGTGTGTGTGTGTGCGTGTGTGTGTGTGAGAGAGTGAGAGAGAGAGTGTGTGTGGGTGGGTGTGTGGGGACCAATTTCAAACATTTTTGTCTGTCTGGTTACGTGCTCTAGAAAATCGACGATTAAGAAAGTTAGTCGTACGGAACATTTCATTGCTTTATGCAGATACTGTATACAGTGACCAAGAAAGCAGAGAACGGCGAAGCGCTACATGACTCTAAGAGTGTGAGATTGCTGGGTTTTTTTTTTATCAAGGTGAGCACTTGAGTGACACAGTCTGCCTCCTACTGATACTGATTTAATTGTGGGAGTTAAAACAGAACCGACCCCCCCGTCTGGTTTAGCACCGGTCTGTATAGACGGTGTAAAGACCAACCCAATAGAGCAATTGAACCCGTGCGACGTGACTGATGCTTTGCAACATCGTAACTGTGCTTAGGACATAAATGCAAATGATCCTGCTTATCAGTTAGCACTAATGGACTGAAGTGGACCCGAAGTATTCGTTTTTGTGAAAAGAGCAAGGGAATGAAGTGGTTTTTATTCCTCCGAAGAGCCATTCGCAGGTAGTAAATTCATTTTTATTCTCTTAAATTCTCATGTGAAAGTTGAAAAGCGGCGAGAGCAGCTCCGGAGTGAGCAAAATGACTAAGGCAAAAACATTGTGTTCCTCACGCTCTGTTCTGCCCCAAATGCGGACACAGCACGAAATCTGTACCAGAGAGTCAGGCTGGCAGATCCGGGAATGCACTTAGTGTTTTCCCATTTCGATCGAAAGAAACTGAATGAATGAATGAATGAATGAATGAGTGAGTGAGTGAGTGAGTGAGTGAGTGCTCCTGACAGAGCACTGCAGCAGTTTGCAGAGGCACTGGGTGAAAACATTGAGCTGTGCCATTTCATATCACAAGTACAAATTACAACTGACTGAAAGACTGAACAGGGCAGCCCTGGAGCGTGATGAGGATCAGAACACGGGTTACGCCCTAATTGCCCTGCGTGATCAGAAAATGCTGCCGGGCCCCTCATCCGTGATGACGCCGACACACACCTGCGCTTACGGACCCACACACACACACACACACACACGCACGCTTCTGGGTTTGATTCTAGAAAATCCTGCTCTTTAAACTGATGACGAACCTGAAGCCTGAAATATTCTTTCAGAGGGAAGGGGAACCAGCGATTTATCACTAATGGGTTTACTACTAGTACTGTAAAATAATATAGGCTACCAGCTGCGTTAATTAGGTCCCCTTTGACCTCGCAGATCTGCACAATCACCAGTGCCACCTGTTTAGCGTCGGTGGTACACATGTCAGCCACCTGCGCTCTGGACGTCGCCCACCTCCGATTTCCCAACACAGCAAGGTGATGTGAAGGTGATGAGGAGGTGATGTGAAGGTGATGAGGAGGTGATGAGAAGGTGATGTGAAGGTGATGAGGAGGTGATGAGGAGGTGATGTGCCCGGTCAGCCAAGGAGGGCTCAGCATTTAAATACTTTGGGCACCTTCATTTCCCTTTCATGATATGACCTGGATAACATTCCAAGCTTTTAAGGGGAAGTTACATTAAGTTCATAAATAACTCATCAATCACCATACTTCCTCATTTAGAGGACAAAAGACCAGACTGGAGAAAACTTGTGTAGCTGGCGTCGTGAAATTGTTTTTCAAAAGCGTGATGAAAGGACGTGTTTGGGGCCCCAAAAGTCATATTATCTCGTATTAGAAGTATTGAATCATAAAGCCCCCCATGAGAGAGGGAATGAATGTATAGGATGTTCGTAGGCGTTTTGATGGATTGGCCTCTCCGTCTCTTCGAGCCGCGGTTGTCTTGAATGAGGAGTGTTCAGATTGCGCGCTTCAGACAGCTGTCAGATGCCTTAGAAGCGCACAATGTCGCCTTATTGTAAAATCTAAATGTGCTTAATAGCGCTGCGGTGTAAGAGTTTGTATGAACGGAATTTTAATGACGAAGCGCCTCATTATAAAACGAGCCCTAAGAAAGAGATATTAAAAAAAGACTCGTCAACACCGTGTGAGTGTCGGAGAGGGCGGTGAAGGATGGGAGATACAACTACACTCCAGCCTTTTATCTAAAGCACAGCGAGCACGAACTCAAAGCTCGGCAGATTTGTCACATCATCTCAGCGGGTCTCCCCACGTCGTCTAGATGTCTGCTGGACAAAACTGGGGCTTCGGAAGACACGGTCATAGGGCGACCTCCTGAATGCCCCGTAGCATGCATCCGTGATGCTGAAGGGCATCTCAAGGAAACTGAGTAGTGAGTACCGGAGAGGTACTCGAAAGCAGTACTGCACTTCAGCACAGCGACTCTTGTCTTGTCGATACAGCCATCTTGTGATGCAGAGGGACCTTTTCCGGCAAGGGTGTGATCTTCAGAATATCAGAGACCATCACTGCTCTTGGGTTCTGCTTGATCAGGATTTCAATTTGTCCCCCGACCCCTGTGTCGCGTTTCCTACGAGCGATTATGGGCCCGGATTGGATCTTCGGTGGGTGACAGATTTTCACAGCGTGTATTGATTTTAAAGGGAGCAATCTTCAGTGATCAGCGGTGCATGGGCTGCCTTTATCAGTATCCTGATAAGCGACGTTGTGGGTGACCCCAGAGACTAGACCCCCCACAATAAAAAAAAAACCAAAACAATACATTTTGGCATCACCTCGTCGGACTTCAGCGTGTAGACTTTGGGAGCATCATTTGGTTTTGCGCAATTGCGAGGGCAAGTCACAAATGACGTTATTTAGGTCAGAAAGTTGCAGATCTCCACCAAGCCCATCCCACGCTAAGCACCGCAGTGAGCGGCACCGGTCATTTTGAAATAGTTGATGGCTTTACTAGACACCTGGCTCTTTATATTAGCCACCTTTATTCACCGGTTATTCTCAGACATTCCGACAGTCGCATATGGCATTGCAGGTACTCCGAAATAGCAGGTTAGGGTTCCATAGAGAATAAAACAACACCGCAGAAATACTCCTCTTTATGAAACGACCTTCCACTCAGCGAGCAGCCATTGACACAATAAACATCTCTTATAGCGGTCTGAATAAACTAGACCACTCCGTGATTCAATCGCATCGGCATACATTACTTTCTAAGATGTCAGGTGAAAAGGCACCGTAGCTTCCGCTGTATGCACCGCATTATCGTGGGTCAACAGAGCCGTATTTAAACCACCGATTTACTGAAAGTGCCGGGGGTTCTTCAGTCCCCGAGCATCCCCAGACCCGTATTTCGCTATTTATTTCTCTCGGTCGCACCCCTCCCCCATCCCACATTCACTCACTCACTCATTCACTCGCTCACCCATTCACTCGTTCACTCATTCACTCACTCACTCACTCGCCCTCGCCGTCTCTGTTGTGATCCTGAAAAGCAGGAGATTGAAGTACGGCCGTACCAGCGCCATAAGAGAGGCAGGCAGGGCTGAAGTTGACGGTCCTCCTCCCCAGCATCAGGCACCGGGCAGCACCGTCACGGAGCCGGGGTGTCACCTGCGTGACATCGGTCTGCTCTCCGGCAGCAGCAACCTGTGTTTGCGCTGTTGCTCGCCCCTTTTGGAGGATATCACAACACGGAGGCTCAACTTTTCTGGATACACGCGTGATTGTTTATTATTATTATTTTAACGTCGTTTCAGGATCGGAGGCTGGGATTTAAAATTAAAGAAAAGACAGAAACTGGGTTCTCCCGGGACGCGCACGCAGGTGAGTTTGAGACGTGAGGGTCTTGAACCTACAGCATATCGTGAGACGAATGCGCTGGGTGTATGACTGCTGCTTACCGAGGCTGCGTTTCTCTGGTTTACAGTAGGATGTTCTGTTCGTCAGGAGAGCCTCGGCATGTGCAGTTAGAGGCGAACGGAATTTCTGTTGTACCGTGCTGCTCCATTGCATCCCTGTCTTCACTCGGGAGAAAGCCAGAAACAAACAAATAATCCGAAACCATTCGCTGAAGAATTTAATCTCATCCCACCGAATTATAATCTGGAGTATCATACATGTGTTTCCTTTGTCACGGATATCACTAACATTCCAATGAAAAGTTTGGCGAATTAATAAATCTGAAGTCGCAGGCTGTTTCCTGAAAATAAACTCTTATGTTAAAGTTCTTTTTGGATTTACAGTTACTAAACCATTCTTCCTAAACAGTGACTGGAAAGAAAATACACTGTACAATGAAACAATTTTAACAACTGGGGTTATAATGTAAAAAAAATGCACAAGCCAAACCTAAAATGAGAATCTAAAAGGAAACTTTGGTTTGGGCACATTTGAGTATACACTGTGTTAGTAGTGTTTAAGCTTTTGGCGACGCTTTCAATGATCTGCAGAACACAGATGTCTCTCTGGGATGATTTCCTGGACATTATAATAATAAATTTAGTATAAAGGTCTTAGAGGGAGGTGTGAGGGTGTGGGTTTTCCCTAATAGTGAAATCATACCCTTGCGGTCACCTACATTCTGCTCTAAGTGCAGGTGTACCGCTAAGATAGTTTAATGAACGTGCAAATTGCTTTATGGTGTGTTTTATTACAAGCTGCGCAAATGGCCAAAGCCAAGCAACACGCTACGTGGATGACCGGTTAGGGCTGCTCCTCAAACACAGAGGGGTGGTAGGCTGGGTGTGTGTTTGTAGGGGCTGGGATGGTTCCAGAGGTTCACCTTTTGGTGCAGGTGCAGTCAGGTGCTTCTCTGCATGGATCACCGGTGTTGTAAGAGGCTTCATTTGTGTCTGTTAGTGTGTGTGGCCACGTTTAGAGTAGGAGGCAATTTTTTTTCGGGGGGGTATCTGGAATTGAGAAATAGCCTTCTCATTCATCAGGTCTTTAGTCAAAATCTCTGAATAAGACTTTGATCGCTGAGCTTCACCCAGCCGTAGTCTTTCTGTGACCCAGCACTTGCTTTGTTTTTTTTGTGCGTTTTCTCTTCCTTGCTGTGGTGCTGAAACAAATGTCTTTTGTTTTCATTCCTTTCCGGTGTTTTGCGTGAAGTCCGTCCTTCATTCCTGCTCTCACATAACATCTTCACTCCTTCCTCTTACCGCCATGTCACATGCTGCTCTGTGCCTTCCCGCCGGGACTGAGTCTTAGGGCCTCTTCCATACCAGCTGGCTACATGAGGTGACCTTGAAGGTTGGTGGGTAAACGCAGTGCTGCACTCGTGGCGACACCCGCGAAATCGCTTTGCAGTTACCTGTGATGATTCACTCTTGTCTCCTGGCAAGACATTTACTGGGTGACTTGCACTCACACCATTCGCCGACCAAAAACTCTGAGGAACTTTGTTGCTTTTGTCCCCTCCTGCCGAGACACAAGGCCAGACCGCCACTCATCTCCTTGGTACCGTGGTGCCAAACCTGAGAATCTATGGATTCCCCAGAAGGTACATAAAGCACCTGTAATATTGGCTTCGTACACACTATTGACATATGAGAGCACTGGAGCATCTGATGTCTCTTCCTGGGGACTGCATTCATTTAAAGGATAGTTTTGCATTCTGCTTCACAGTGTAGGAGCAGTGCAGCCTGCCCTGAAATGTCACGATCTTATGTTTTTAACGTTCACCTCAAAAACAATGACGTGGGGAATTTCGAAAAGGTGAGTCCACTTGAGTTAGATGAAGTTTTACTCAGAGGGAATGTAAGCAGTCAGTACATAGTGAAGGTACACACTGTAATTGTGTTTTTCGCTTCATCTCGCTGTCTTTTTTGTTTACACTCCTTCTTTTTCTTCTATTACTGGACTTGCAGATGGTACAAAGTCTGTTCCAACTACGATTAGCGTTGCCTCCTTGAGCTGCTTTGTGTGAAATTTTAAAATCTGCATCATGAATCATAACAAACACAGCTCCCTTCATTTGTGGGGATTATCGTTACTTCAGGTGTGCATTAATCTATTAAAAATAAACACAGCCCCCCCCACACACACACACAAAATCTGTATACCATCCATGTGAACCTGTGAAAGATAAACATTGCATGGCCAAAAAATGCCCCCCCCCCCACCACCACCGCACCCCCACTCTTCCAGCTGGCGAAACAGGACGGGAGTGTGATAGGGTTTCAGCCGTCGCTGAGAAAGAGCTGAGGCGATAATGAGATTTACGTGTGGTTTTTTTTTAATTGAGCGATTTCTTGGGCATCGGGAGGGGGAAGGCAGGGAGGGCACCTGGAGCACATGGCCACTCAAACAGACGAAGGCTTGCTGCTCATGTGACGTTGTGAGACTCCTCCCTTTTTCGCACCCCCTTCCCCCGACGCCTTTTCAAGTTTTCGAGACCTTTGTGTAACTCACTCCTCCTCCACCATCACTACCACTGCCTCACGTTTCACCGAGCTTGGCATGGCAGGCTCGCCTGGATGGAGTTCAGGTTTGCCTCTGCGCCGTCTTGCGAAGTACTGGAATGCCTTCAGCATGATGAGGAAGGCTGGGATTTCACAGTTTGAAAGGACATGGGATGTAGAATCGCAGCCTGCTGAGTACAACAGGAACAGCAGTGAGAAGATCCAACACCCCAAGGGCTGATGCAACACACAGTGTGACACGAACAAGAGTCTCTGTCAGCATCCATGTTCCATCCTGACCGGAAAAAGGCACGTACTTCTCGAATCAGTCTTAATATACCTGCTTAATCCCTCTTCTTCTTCTCAGCCTGGTAAAAAATAAACTCCGCCCTCAAAATCAATGTGAAAAGGAGACATGGAAACAGGTGGCATGGTTCCTGTGGATACATGATCCTTTCGGGCTCCCTTGACAACTTACCCCCTTTCTTAAAGTATGATATTGCTTCTGACTCTGTCCCCAGCACGAGGTAGGAGTTTAAAGGGGATGCAGCCTAATGAGATTGTGCCAGGTGCATTATGGGTAACTGACACCTATGTCAATGTGTTTATATGAAACAAAGGCTAAAAACGGGGCGGCATCATTGGGTGAGAGCTAACATTAGCTCAAGTTCTCTCAAGTTCTCCTGCTGTGCAGGTTGCCTGTGGTTGGCGTCCAGGAAGTAGATGAATGCGGTGAGCAGCATTCGAGCAACGGCTTACAGCCAGCGGCCGTGCCTCCACGAATGCCCACTGTAGGAAGCATTCGGCAACCTTTGTGCTTCGTTGGTCGCTTCCTCGTTACGACTCGGCATCCCCTAACGTGACATCTATCTAAACGCTGGCCTGTGCCCTCCCGACACGCCACGTGCCCACAGCTTCAGTGATGCGGTATCCCTGTAATTTCACGCTCGTTAATTTGAGTCAGACACGTGTCGTATTACAACAACACAACGCCGTTCATCTGCTAGCATTAGTGTTGGTGCACCCAGTAAATGTCACCACGTCTGACTTCTGACTCTTCGTGGAAGATCTATTAGTATGCAGTGTACATCATTAACAGTTTTTATATTTAATTTTATACATATCAGCAGCTGAAGGCCGGCACAATGGTGGCAGTCTGCCGAAAGGATCGAAAACCTATAATGTGCTTCATCGATGCAGAAGAAAGTGGATCGTAGGGCCAGAGTTTAATGTCAGCCAATCCTGCTCAGATGGCCTGGGGTCACCTATTGATTTTGTGTTCCTGCACCCTCTCTGCGCTTGGTGCCCCGGAAATCGCTCCACAGCGAGACGTGAGACAGAGGCAGGTGTGCCGTGAAGGGTATTGGTTCTATTCCACAAACACCTGAACAACGTTGAAACAGAGTGACAGCTGCATCCCTGCTGACGGTTGTTCATAGTGCTTTAATTCGCAGCTCACTGCTAGCTGTCCCTCATGAAGACAGTTCTATAGCTAATTAAGGGATGATGACCGGAATAAAAAATGGAAAGTCCTGACCCCAGACCTCAGGCCCTTAGGGGTGCCGTGCAGAAGGCCAGAGTATGACGTGGGCCGACTGAAGCCAACACCTGCTCGTTTGACGTGCTGGAAGATGTCGGGTCATTCGGTCCCGCTGAAGGTGACAAGTTACTTTGAAACCTGGCCTGTGCCCCAACAGGTGGCCTGTCCCACCCCCCCCCCTTTGGAGACCCTAAACCCGTCATAGCAGGCTGAGTCATAACCTCTGCCGGGTGCCGTGACGACTTGTCAGCACGTTTTTGGATATTTACTCAGCGTGTGCCGCGCCTCAGTTGTTTACAGCAGAAGAAAACAATGAACCGCAAACAACAAGCGACAGACAAGGTTAAGGGTCTTCAGTTTGGCTCTCGAGCTGCTGAAATGACAGTTGGCAGTGAAACGTGTGGTTCAGTAGTCATTTTTGCTGTTGCATTGTGGGTAATCCTCCAAATTTCTATGCCTGATGGAAAAGACAGCTACATTAAAAATAGAAGAACATCATATCGGTTCTTATGCATACAGCTGGTTAACAGACACAGCTCAAAAGGTTTTCTTACATCAATAGCGTTATATTGCAATCTATTTCAATATATCGTCATACGTGGGTATTCACACACCCTGAGGGCATGTCCGTATGTGCGGATACTGCATGTTCTCCCCGAGTTCATGCTGGATTCCCATTAGTGCTTCAGTTTCCTTCCTCTGTGCAAAAACATGCAGTTTCGATGGACGAGTGTCTCTGAATTTTCCACAGTGTGCCCTGTGATGGAATTGTACGAGATCCAGTGTTGCCTGCCTCATACTGTTTTTCATGGGAT
This sequence comes from Gymnarchus niloticus, assembly GCA_009936485.2. Lineage (NCBI taxonomy): Eukaryota > Metazoa > Chordata > Actinopteri > Osteoglossiformes > Gymnarchidae > Gymnarchus > Gymnarchus niloticus. The sequence goes on along the minus strand of JAACJT020000805.1, from coordinate 38,659 downwards.
AGGCTCCAGCCTCACTGCAGCCCTACTGAGTGGTTTATGGAAAACATACATTGATATACAATGCAATTAAAGACACAAGCTCTGTAATCCGCGTGCCACACAATAAACTTCAGCAGCAGAATGAGGGCCAGCTGATGCAATAAAATGGTAAAATGCTACAGAATGACACACTGCCCTTTTCTGGGGTCTGCATACCCAAAAATGCACACAGTCCAGGTTTGCATTGCTCTCTTTGAGGGGACTTCCCACTGACTCTCATTTAGAATGGACAATTCAAAACTGGTAACAGAAGGTGCTTGGGGTGATTGCTTTATGGTTGCACCCAGACGCACACACGGGCTCTCTGTGTTTCCTTGGGCTGCTTTCTCACCCAGGAGTACAATCTGCTCACAGCCAGTCATCATCTAAACTGAATACAGACAGACAGGGCACCGTCACATATCACTTTGCCCCCAGTGTGGGTCACAGCATGGTTTCTGACATATTTTCTGAGAGATCCCTGCTTCGGTTACCAAACATATTGTGTTTATTGCAAAGTTACTTTAAAAATAGACTCATTTGCAGTTAAAAGCAGAACCCTTTAGTTATAATTTCAGTTACATTAATATATTTGCCTGCATTGTGGTTTTTAAATAAATGAGTTCAACTCAAGAATTTTTCTGCGGGACAACAATTAAGTTTTGAACATAAACGCACCGTCCCGCTCTTCATCCTAGGAACTGACGCACCTCGTTATTGCATACTGATCCGCTTTAGTGCTTTGTTTTTAGCTAATAACCACGGAACTTCGATTAAAAACAGCGTTTGCCCTGTAAATGAATAGCTGCCTTTTCGATTAGTGGATTCCTTAACTGCGGGAAAAAGACACGATGCGCACGTAAAACACCACTTATTAAAATGCCACACTCACAAATAATCTGTTTTTGCAGATCGTTAATTAGCTGGAAGAGCAGCGAAGCCTTAATTACAATTTTGGTAATGGACCTCAGTGAAAGTTAGCAGTTTATTATGGGGAAGCAAAGCCAGCGAGTTAGCGCGCGCGTCTTCGTGGACGCCGTCACGCGGCAACGCTGGACGGCTCGAGGCGGCCGTGTCTGCATCTCTGTCTTCCCAACCCTTCTTCTACCAATTTTGAGTGTAATTCCAGAGGTATTATTGGAATTACAGTTTACATTGTAACACAATTTACACGTAAAATGAAAAAGCACATAATATATTCATTTCTGGTATAGGAGACAATAAAACTCAAATACTCCCTGTATGTCAGGTTAAGCTATTATCGGAATATACGCTCTCTGTTCCTCTCACTTTGCACTCCCCTCTCTCAATTAAATTAAATTCTATTCAATAATGTTGTATGACTTGATAATTAACAACAAATGTAGTAACTTAGGAACAAGCTGTTTTAATTGTACTTAATAATGTGTTGAATAGAATGTAAAATAAATTAATAACTCCAATGAAAAAACAGATCTATATGCTATAACTTTACGTCTTCTTCCTCTGTCCATCCCCCTCTCCCTTTTTCTCACCCTCTCACTGTACTTGTGGCTGTGATGGCAATGTATACTGACACCTTGGTTTTACCTTTGGCATGCCCCTAACACACTGACCCCCCCCCACACACACTCATTGTCATCTCCATGAAGTTTTTCCTCTTCATGGAATCATCGCTGTGCCACCTTGCTGCATTCCCTTAACCATATATGGTATGGAAAATGTGCTCGTGCATTTAAATGGGATCCAGTAAAGACAGATTTCTCCATCGGGGAAAAAAATACGAAATCCTCTTAGCTATTCCAAGTTTCTCAGCAGCAATAATCTCTTGTCATAACTTTTTTTTGACCTCATTCAAAGCACAGTAACTTATTTTCATACATCATACAGCCCGTATATAGTGAGAAAAAATACAAACTGGCCCTTTTTAGAACCCCGCCCCTTTAAAAATTTTGGGCACCTTGATTCTCATTGGGTGGGCTGCTTCTCAGATTAATTAAATTCAGTAGTTCATGCATATTAAAACGTCCCAGGTGTCACAGAAAAACAATTAATGACGAAACTCATGAACGGAAACGGGGAGGGGGGAGTACCTGGTCAATGCTCAGGCCTTGATGGATTTCCCCCGTATCTTTAGCACTGAAAAACGAGCGATGACAGTGAGGGCAGCGGTGTTTGTCGATATATCCACCATGCACTCGCAGATATAGCCAAGTGGAAGCGAGGATGCCAAGCGTGCCTTAAAAGAAAAGAGGAATAAAGGGCCAAGTCAAGCAGAAGGAGAGCATGACCCCAGCCACACATGACCCAGAGAGACGGGGGTGGGGGTAGTTAGAGAGAGAGCCCTCCCACCTGCTGTATCCTATCAGGTTCACCTATTCGAAAAACTCACTGACAGTCCCACCTTTGTTGGGAAATCTCTGGATTCTGGGCAGCAGGTAACACAGGGCTTAAGGCTGCTGCGTGGTGACAATACCTGTCAGTCATGTGTGATTGACTGACGTCTGCTTCAGCTCCTTAGAGCAAGGCTTCTGCTGTACTAACTGCCCAGTTGTAGCTGGTAAAAGTGAAAATTGCTTTGGATAAGTGCACCATCTACAGAGCAGAACAATAACAGTAATATTTAAATGGACCCAGGGGGCCCCAGTAGTGGTATCTAATACATCCCTGTGACTCTCCTACCCCTGGGGTGAGGGGACAGGTTTGCCTCCTCTGAGGTGCCAGGAACGGGTGATTAATGGGAGAGAATCAGGGCTGACGGGACTCAGCCCCCCATGCCGACTCTGGCAGGTGTCACAGAATGCCATCTCATCAGGCGCCTCTCGCACGCTTGCCGGTAACACACTGCCACTCTTCAGGCTGGTTGAGCATTGCTCCACCGGGACAAGAACAGTAAAATATTTTAAAAACTGGGAGAAACGGCAACCCTTCCGAGATCTGTAAACATAGTGTGGGTCCGTGTTTGTGTGTGAGAGAGAGAAAGAGTGTGTCTAAGGAGAGACAAGATCAAAAACAAGGTGGAATTCCAATGAGACACAGAAGGTGGCAGCTATATATTCCAGGGATGTCCACTGGGTGGTGCCATTTCTGGGGCCCTCAGCTTCATGGAAGCACAAGATCTACAGTGTTGCACTTCCTGTCACAGATTCAGCTTTGTGTTTTCCCTGGATGGCTCTAGAAGTTTAAAGTCAACTAAGTGGGGGATTCATGGGGCTGACCCTTGCTGGATCTTGGAGAAACACACCTAATATCCTGTCACAGAGTGCTCTGCAGGGTAATAGAACCTTCCAGTAGGACACCATGGCTCCTTGGAAACCTTGTATGTCTGAGTGTCAGCCATGAGAGTACAGTGGTTTGGTTTTCACGTATCATATGTTGGCATGTATTAGTGCCTCGTTTTAGACTCTTGTGTCTGTTGTGCGCTTGCACATGTGCATGGGTATGAATGTCTGTACGCATCCATATGCTTGTGGGATTTCTGTGTGTGTAGGCAGCAGCTAGAACTGGCTGGTTACAGTCTTACAGCCATGCTCTTATGACATGACAGTTTTCAGTTTAAGTCCTCGAAAGGTGTCTGATATCAAAAGGTCACTTTGAATGAGATTCACAGCAGCTATATTGAAGATGTTTACGCATGTAGCCTGGTCTGTGAACCTGAGTGTGCATGTGACAAACTCAGCCAGCGAAACATTCAGCTCAAGAGGACCAGACTCTTAATCTTTAGACACAGGTCTATGAATGGGACTTCTGAAATTAGGTCCTCTGATCCTGGGGGATTGTTTGTGAGAGATTGGGTGGGGGGTGTATGAAGGTCTACCTTTGATACTGAGATCAAAACCTCTTGTTACCCAATAGTGACAGCATCACAGCGGGTGCTATTGAAAGCAGACATTTCCAGGAACTCTTAGTCTGAGTGTGTGTCTGTTTGAGTGTACAAGCGTTCCAGTGGGCTGTAAAACGTTACACACTCGGTCTGTAAATGACTTCACGCTCTCATCAACAGGATTAAAACTCTGAAAGCACCTGTGATTTGGGACATGCAGCAGGCTCCCCATTCCACGTTTGGCCATTTTTTGCATCTCACAGTCTGGCTTGATTAACTGTTCCCCGAGGGCTGCTGGGAAGGTTGGGTGCCCTGCAGAAACATGACCCCTTCGCTCCCCCACGTTGATGAGAGTTAATGAAAGCCGTTTTGATTTCGCATTTTATGGAATGGAGTGTGTCGTGCGGGGCACAGTCTGACCTTCAGTGACCCGCAAGCAGGAAAGAGGACAGTGAAATGAAGGGCTGAGTGTGCCACAAGCAGCCAGAACATGAGCCGTGGGCTCTCAGTCAGGCTAACCCCCGCAAAAATCACCAAGGTAGACCTCTGCATCTCCATAACAACAGAGCCGTAGGAGGTCCCTTCAGCGCTGGTTCTAGTTTTAAGTTCCGGTTCTGGGTTCTTTGTGTAGCCTAAGTTCTGGTTTTAAAGAACCACTGGTTCCTGGCACTTTGGTCTCACGCAGCACAGATCAGAGAGCGCCAAGCTGGGGTAATGCGGGATCGAGCCCATGACGGAACGGGGCATCAGAGCGGTTAGCTGTGATGTGAGTCAATCCACCTGTAGGGGGCGTTCTGCACCTCTCCGTTACCCACTCCCAGTTCACAACGTTGGTAATCCCGCGTTCAGTGGCCTCGCTTCAGAGCCATTCCAGATGTCTCAGGTGCCATTTCCGTGAGGCGCAAGCGTCGTTGACAGATTCCGCCTTGACGCAAACTCCGTAGAAGCTCCTCACGCAGATGTCTGCTCGCCAAAATCCGAGCAAAGTTTAAAGATTTGAAACGAGAGAGTTGTCGATAAGTACAAAAACCACACCGACATCTCCAAAAGTAGCAACTTACCAGGTCATAGTGAATAATTCATGGATTGGAAGAACCGTAAGTTTTATTTGACAAACTCAGAGTGAAAGTTCATCTAAAAGTTACAGAAAACATTTATTTTAAGAACAAAATCCAAGTGATGCACACAACGTGTGTTTATTTCAACAGTTTAGAGCTCTTTGTTGTTTCTCTCTCTCCCCACATCTTCATCATGTCTTCGTGCCACCATGATGGTGTTGATTTGGTCACTCCTCTCCAGTCTGTGAAGTTGGAGGCTTCAGAGAGTGACTCCTGTGTTTCTGTGTTGGAGAGGCCCTCACGCGTCCTCGCTGTAACACAGCACCTCCACCAGAGTACCCTCATCATCCTTATATCATCTCACCTTCCCAGAATGCACTGGGTGAATATTACTTTAGCCACTGCGTAAAATGAAAAATCACCATCCCACCGGTTCTCTGAGACATTTTGCGAGTTTTTTTTTTACACGTCTATCCGATAGAACGAACAAAGATTGAATATTTTTCTTTTCCTCTGTTGACTGTGGAAATGCAGTAGCAGGATCACAGATTTGGCCACAGTATTAATGTTAGTTCACGTTGTATTCCTGTTGGTCAAATGAAAAATCCACCGGATTTATGAAAACAATTATACACAGTTATTCTTTATTACATAAGCAGAGGGCCGAGGGCGGTGTGCTGTACTTTTCTATATCTGTGCGTAGTAAAAATCCTAATCACTCATCTATTCATACCCCAGTGTTCCAGAAAACGACCCTGCAGGGGTAACTTTTATCCCTCATTCTAGCCTGCACTTTAATATCTGACCACTAGGGGGAGACTAGCGCTGCATAGAGCCCCGCCTCTGCAGAATTTATTTATAACCACATATAGGTTCCAGCCTTTAGAGAGGCCATAAGTGCATCGATAACACTCTTCAGCTGAATAATGGATGGTTGAGTTTGGAGATTACCATGGGCCAGAGCTTTTTAATACCCCAGTTTTAGCTCTCTGCAATTCCCAGTTCAGCTTCTCTGTTTCCCAGTTAGCTAGCTAAGGTTCCCATTGCTCTGAATGTTTCTTAGGTACAGAGCCCCGCAGCCGTCATCTCAAGCAGGTGTTTGCGGCCTCCAGCCCTTCCCTGGGATTTCTCATTCGGAACAGACCTTGTTAACATCACCTCACCCTGCCTGACGCCACACAGGAGCTGGGATTCCAGCAGGGTATGTCCAATCAATCTCTGGCGAACTTCCACTGTGACACTGATGTATCGCCAGGTGACAGTGCACGGACTGACCGTGTCGGCTGCCTCCCGCGTGCAGATGAAGTCTGCGGGGGTTGCAGAGGGCGGGCTGTTCACCGAGAGCTACTGCAACATCTGCAACGCTCAGCTGATCTCCGAGTCGCAGCGCATCGCGCATTATGAGGTGAGTCAGCCCTGCGCCCATGCAACTGCCCCCCAGACTGCCAACACCACCCTTAGGCTGTGTCTCCAATACCTGCCCACCAACCCATCCTTGGTTAAATACTAGTTGTCTGCTTCCCGAACCATAACAAATCAAGGGTTTACATACACGTGCCATTGCTGTGTCCTTGGACTTCATTGTACATTATAGTAGTTGATTAAATATTAGATATAATGCAGAGCCATCTCTGATCACCGCTAACTGTTCTGGATATCATTCAAATCAGGCTCTTTGAGTTCCTTTTGCCTGGGCTCGTTTTAATTTTGCTCTCTTCAATATGTTTTTGAACTCACGTCTTATTTGGGAAGACATTTCAACACAAGAAATACTAATGAAAGATGTTTATCCATTTACACGGCATGTATACCTAATGTAGCTCTTTAACTACCACACCACCTGTTGCTGAATCTTGGTAAAGTATCAGCAGCTCTATCGTGAATATCATGAAGTTCGAACGCAGTCATATTCTGAATATGAAATTCTGGTTTCAGAGGTGAAAATGCTTTCTGGGATGTGACAGTACCCCCCTCCCCCATCCTGTGATTAAAGGTTTCTCGGGATGGATGGATGGATGGATGGATGGATGGAAGTTTTTAAACTGGCATAGGAGATATTATGGGTAGATGGAGAGTACAGGCTGTGCCTTAGGCACCGAGAGGAATCTCACCCCCCCATTCATCCATTCCAGCCCCCAGTCTTCAGAGTGAAGGCTTCTCTGCTTCCTTAAAATGTCTCTGAGAGTGAGTGAGGGTGAGAAATGATGGAAATGGACATTTCTGCGCCCCCGCCCCCAATTCTAGGTTTTTCCTCAGACCCCTGGGGGATGACATGACGTGACATGTGACATTTACTTAATAACTGATAAACAAATTATGCATAAATACCATGGCATAATGACACGCAACACACATTGCTAACATTTGAACATAAAATGTGCGAACATGCCACATGATATCCAGTAATAATGCTATGACGTGACATTACCTGATGTCATGTTAACATGACATAGCCTGTATGAAAATATGTAGATTGTATGTGTATAGTAAATTGGTATATTGCACTATAGGCTGGTGATGTTACACCAAGTGTAGTAGTGAAGTAACAGCAGTGTAAAAGTACGGTCAATCAGGGTCAATCCAACAGCCTGGTGGGGCGGGGGATAGTATGCTGTCAGTGATGGGAGAAACCAAACGGTGACAAGAGGGGGTCAGCTGGGCAGCTGCTCTGGGATTGAAGCTGTTCTTGAGTCTGGCTGAGCAGGAGTGTATAGACCTGTATGTTTTATCTGATAGCGGAAGATGGAATAGACCATAACCAGGCTGGGGGGGGATCTTTGACAATGTTAAGGGCCCTCCGGTGGTAGAGGTCATTGTAGATTCCCTCAATTTCTGGCAGCTGTGGTCCAATGATGTGCTCAGCTGTCTTGATGGTGTGTTGTAGGGCTTTCTGGCCAACGGCAGAGCAGCTGGAACACAGAGCTGTGATGCGGTGCATCAACATGCTCTCCATGGTGCACCCATAGACATTCACTAACAGATGATGATTTAGGTGGACTCTCTTGAGTCTCCAAAGGAAATTGAAGAGCTGTTGTACCTTTTTCACCAAGGAGGATGAAGTCACAGACCATGAGCTGTCCTCAGTCGTGTGTATGTCAGGCAATTTGCAGCTTGGTGCCCTCTACCACATCACCATGGATATAAACAGAGAGCTGCAACTGGCATCTGAATCTCATAAAGTCTATTACCAGCTTCTCAATGTACACGGTTCTGAGAGTGAGGTTGTCAGCTGAGTGCCACCTGCTCAGATTTCCCGCTCATCATTGTGGGAGATCAGCCCCATCACTGTGGTGTCATGTGCAAATTTCACGATGGTGCTTGAGGCTGAGGTGTGACATCAGCCATGAGTAGAGAGAGCGTTCGGCGATGGACTCAAAACACAGCCCTGTGGAGCTCCTATGCTGAGCGTTATAGTGGATGGGAAATGTGGCTACTCAGTTTCACAGTTTGGGGTTTGTTTGTGAGAAAATCCAAAATAGAGGTCCCGCTTTGTTTTTTTTTGTTTTTTTTTTAAATGTATACATGCAAGATGGCCACACTGCAGAACATGGTGGTAGAGTTGTGTAGAGTGTAGAGTTGCTCCCCTACCAAACATGTTCCTCTCTACCCTTTTAAGCTTTTACTCTCTCATTCTCGGTTTCAGGATGCAGGGCTCACGTTATACTGTTATCCTCCTCTCTCTCTCCAGGCTCAGAGAGACCGTGATTTACCACCACGCGCACACACACACACACACACACACACACACACACACACACACACTCATTCACAAATGCCCTACTCCTTTTGCTGCCCCCTGTTTGTGTAAATGCTGCATTACATAAGCTGAAAACACACACACATAAAAAGGCTGGTTGTGTATTTTTAGCAAGGAGTATTGTTGAAGATGATCATGGCTTCTAAAGCTGCAGGCTTCTTTCTACAGTCAGAGGGGCAGGAATGCAGGTCTTCCCAGTGTCAATGCTGTGCCTGGGGCAGCAACGTCATGGGTCTGGCGGATAGTTAGGCAACCTCGCTATGCTGAAATGGAACCGCGTTTTTTTTCTTCTCCTCAACTCAAGCTATCATTCCACCATCTTTTTAAGCTCCTAGCTTTTCCTCTGCCGTACGGTGCCCTTGGAGTGTCATTGCTCAAAAGCCGGGAGCAGTGATGCTCTCTGGGTAATTTTGAACTGAAAACTTTGCCGATAGCGAACCTCATAAACACGATGGCATCTGTGAGATGCCCCTGGGGACACTCAGCTATTTAGAAGTACCTTAGGAGATTAAGTAAATAAAACCATGTTTCTCCAGCTATAGCATCTCACAGTGAGAAGGACCGGCAGTTTTTTCTCACAACGATATCTAAACATACCATGAGCAGGGTGTCTCTGTGTCATGTGACCCCACCGTGAAAACGAGGCCTGTAGATAACCTTAGCACCACAGAAATCATAGAAACCCTTCTGATCAATTATCATTAGCACACTTAATTAACCACAGCCACTGGGGACACGTTTTCATGAGCCCGGGGAACTTTGCCGTAATCACATCTTGTTAATGGCCGGTTGAGGGACTGGCTGGGATTTAGGATGGAGTAAAGGCTTGTCGGGTCAGACGTGAACCTTGCAACAAGCTGGCTCAAATTGCGAAGGCCTTTGCTCATTTAAGGGCAAAGACATGGGGTTTCCACAGTGACTCAGCCAGCATGGTTGGAAATTATTTTTGCGCTGTTCCAACAGGGTAGCAAGGCATGGACTCAGTTATTACTCATTACTGACAGTGCCTTGAAAATAATGAGGGTCATTCCGAACCTCATTGCAAAACATACATATACAGGCTGATCAAGGGGCTAATAAAGAATTTTAATGGGATGAATTTTCTGAGATAAAACGTGTTCATCCCATATATACACAGAGTGCGTTTTGTGTGACATTGCCATGGTGTGAAGATCAGGGACTTGCCAAAAATCTCTCCACCGTAAGGAACATATAAGTTGTCATGTATTTGGCATTATAAAAGGGAGTTCCCTGTCTCTCCAACCACAGATGCCATGTTAGCTGCTATCCCCGTCCCTGGCTCACAATGACTTCATGTGTGATTATGTTGATCATCGCATAAATTATTAATTTATTAGCCACTTTGTGTCTGCTTGGATAACTATCTATGGATCGTTGGAAATGAGGAGAGAAACTGCCATTTAGGAAGTTTTGGCATCCCGAATTGTTTTCATAGTCTTGAAGTAAGCTCTTTTTAAACTGAGAACTCATTAGCCAGCCTCCAAACAAATGGCAACTGATCACTGGTCCCATGGTTAATGCTGCCTCAGCTAATGAAAGCCAGCTGGCCACGATTAAGCTGATTACCCTGTATGGGATAAATAGGGCCCACTGCACAGAATCAGGGTGTTTGGAATTTAAATGACAGATAATTAATTGATTAGCTAATTCATTAATATGGTGCAACGTGAGGGATGGTTTGACTTTAGGGTTTAATTTTGACCTTCTTTTATATTTGTGATAGAAATTTGGAATAAAGTCCATGGTTTTTTTGCCAACGTGGACTTCCCGTGCTTCTGGCCAAGTGAGACGGCGAACCTAACATCTGCCTAACATCTGCCTTACACACTCACACACAAACTTTCCCTTCAGTCAGAAACCCTGCATCAGTAAACACTTTGTACAGCAAACCAGCGTGTGTCTAATTGGTTTAGCTGTTGTCTCTGTGGCCCTGGGCACGCTCATCTTTTCTCCACCGCTGTGTGATGACCCCCACCTCGAAAAGTAAACCCAGCGTCAGCTTAGCGAACCTCAGGCAGGAGGACGACGTTAGGGGTGTGTACGCAAGGCTCCCGTGTGTCATGCATGTCAGGTTCCTGCTGGGTCTTTTCTGTGGTCTGGCAGCAGATTGCAGGCAATTTGGCTGGAGACACCCCCCCCCAAGTCACTGGCCACCTTGGGATGCCAAGATAAGCTGTAACTCGTGAGACAGGTGAGGTTCTGGAAACCGTGTGCTGATGTCTAAACTCATGTCTTCTCCACCTATGATGCAGAGCAAGAAACACGCGAACAAAGTGCGTCTGTTCTACATGCTACACCCCGAGGATGGCGGCCCCCCCTCCAAGAGACTGAGGCCCGACAACCCAGTACGTACCAAGCTCCTCGGCCCGAGCAGATGACACCTGGAGGAGTCGGGTACTAAGTGGAAATTTACACCGATGGTGAAAACCTTAAAGGGCCTGCTTCTACAGCACTGACTAAACCTAATCTTAGACTAAATCATCCCCTTAAAGGGGCGGTGTGGCAAAAATATGAAATTAACAAATGCATTTGATCACCCAGTGCGTGTTTTGGCGTATAAATGACGCTATGCTCTGTTTTTGTGAACTTGTAGCAATCTAATCTTGCTAATATCCACAGAAACAAAGGTATAAGTTGATCTCAGCTTTCATTTTTCATCAGACTTCCCCTTTAAGAGGGTGACGGTCTAGGATTAGGTTTAATCGGTGTTTTAGAAACTGGTAGGTACTTAATTCCATTTTTTTAATTGCGCCTTAATTCCATTTCTTTAATCGCGCCTTAATTCTATTTCTTTAATCGCGCCTTAATTCCATTTTTAGGTCTTCACGGCACGCATCTCAGAGCAGGCATTACACATTATCTTCACACGTTACGCGTTTTCCAGCTTGTGGATGGGAGATTTGTGTAAACACGCCCTGGAACCTGAGATGTTATTAAAATGAACATACATCACACCAGAACGGGAAAGCGCCGACCCCGGGCGTCGGAATCTAATTCGAGCGAGCCAGGCAGTGCCGTGGAAATGGCCTCTCCACATGGTTCCTGTTTTAAAGAGGCTTGTAGCAGCGGAAGGAAGGCGCCACATGTGGCCCGTGACGAGGACGTGCTCACGGGTGCCACACCTCACCTACTCGTGACCCACAGACGCTAAACCTTAACTCTCCCTGCTACTATCTTTGTATCTTCCCTTTCACCTAGCTTTTTATCTCAGAAATACTGAAAATATACAGATTAAAATACCACTAACACATTTTCCCAGCTCTTAGTCCACCCTCACTCCCCACTCCAAATAGTACCTCTGTGGCAAAATGCTGCGACTCCGATAATTACCATAAGTGGGATTAATCACCCCCATGAAAAATTCAGCCGGCGGTAATGTGTAACTGCATCCCTGGCCCCTGCTCGCCTGCTCATTTGAAGCTCATTAGCGGGGGGTACACCCGTTTTGGCCCTGGTCAGCATTCTGAGGCTGTTTATTGCTTTAAATTGTTTTCCATCACCCAGTCGCTGTCCACTCGATGAAAGCTTCTCCTGAGATGATGCCCTGGTTTGGAGGGCCTTCATCCCTGTCCTCTGATCCCCCAGAAGTCCTCAGTCTGGCTCGTGTCACAGACGGCTGTGGTCTGAGACGAGCCATCACTGGCGGCCATCTTTAAACCTGAGGGTGGCAGATCTCGGCTGCCCCCCCCCCGCTTGGCACTGTACTGCGCTCCATGGCACGGTCGTCACATGACAACGCTGCCACAATGATCTGCTGCCGGAATGCGACGGCCTTCCCAAAGTCGGTCGGGGTTCCCACGGGGCTGGATGTGGCCGTCATCGAGCGAGATGTGAGAACACGTGACTCAGTTCTCCCTGTGTAAACACACCTGTCCTGCCCCCTGGTGTTAGTGTCTGAGACTTTGAAATAATATTTAATGTGATGTATGGGGGCAGCCTGCTTGTTTTTTAGTTACCCATACACTCGCACAATCCCGCCTAACCGCACCATATGTCTTCGCCCTGTCCGCCCTACAGTGTGCATACCACATTCAGCACCTACATTTACAGTAAGAAAAAAATACTCTGAGTGCACTGCTTCACTTGCAGTAATTTTTCACCCCCCCCCACAACACCGATGCAGTCCCACACTACTGAAGCCAGGCGTGGGCAGTGGACACCAGCATGTGTTTAATTAAAATGAAAAACACATCGTTAAGGGCAGGGTAGAGACCAGAGCGACTCAGCTGCTAATTCAGAAGCTTGTTCTGAACTACTATTATTATTATTATTATTATTATTATTATTATTACATTGCTGTCCTTGTGCTTTTGACGAGCGTGGGGAAGGTTGCCTTCTCACTCACAGCATCCCAAAACGGCGGGAAAAGCTGTGTCCACGGCAACAAGCGGGGAATCATTCAGACGTTTTTTTTTGAAGATCCTGAAAAGGCGGCTTCTCTGTATCTCATGACTTTAAGATGCATTTTGACGGAGGGCACATTAAGTTGAAGGATCATATACACGTCATATTGTTTGACCTCTTATTCTGTCTTCAACAGCAGAGTGCACGTAATTAGAGTGTAATTAAGCGCAGCTATTTTCATACCCACCATCCCCCCCTACTGTGGGAATATGCCGGTCCCTTCCCCAGCAGCCCAAAACAGATCCCGAATTTATTAATACATATTATCTTGTGTCACGTGTGCTGTTGATGAAAATGGTCTCCAGGTGCCGGGAAGCCGAGGTGATCTGGTGACAGTTCGAGTTATCACGACAGCTTATCCCGAACACAGTCACAAGGCAGGGAATACCCGGAATGTGTGCCACACCCTCACAGTCACACGCTTTGGGGTCACCAGAGGACACGTGAACACAGGGAGAGCCTGTAAACTCCACACACACAGCAGCAATGAATCAAACCTACAGCCCTGGGGGGGCTCCACACTGAGTCACTGCACTGCCCCTAATACACATTATAATCTCCACATCCTCGTGACTCTGACCAGGATAAGCAGTAAGATGATGGATGGATGGATGGATGGATGGATGGATGGATGGATGGATGGATGGATAACCTGCACGTCCATCTTCTAACTACTGACCCGGTGCAGGGCTGTGGAGGGGCTTGCAGCCTGGACGTGTGGTGGCTGTAACATGCATGATATTACTGCAGTGGTGCAGCCCCAACACACGGGGGTGTCCAGACAGCACCACCCCTTGCCAGTGCAGAGACCTTTGGTGTTTCTATTGGGCCGGGATGGGTGCAAAGTCCAAAGCGGGACTGGAAGGGGGAAGCAAGGGGAAGGGAGGGCGAGGGTAGTGGAATGAAAGAAGAGAGGAGAGACTGGCATGGAATAGATAGGGGAATGAGATTGGGGCAGACCAAAGGAAGAGTATGGGATGGATGGGGGATGAGTATGGGCCGAGTGGATAGGGTGGACAGGGGACGAGTATGGGCTGGGTGGAGCATGAGTATAGGGTGGACGGGGGACGAGTATGGGCTGGGTGGAGCATGAGTATAGGGTGGATGGAGGGACGCTTCATCTTCTTATAGAATTTTTTCCTTTTTGTTGGAATCTTACTCTTTTTGTGTCTTCTTCCCTGCACCCTCTACTGGACACTGAATGGAATTAAAGCAGGGGGCCCACGTACCCCCCCCCCCAGGAGCACTATGGTCACTGTGGTTGAGAGGACACGGGGGCCCATCATAGTGGTGCACATAAACGAAACCTGTTGCTCAGTCATGCTCTTCCCCAAAGACTCCTCTCACCTGACCTCTGACGCAGACGGAAAACATGGATGGAAATGGAATCACCGCTGACCCAGTGCTCCCATGGCTCCCAGTCACATCATCATACTGGTGCTGTTTAGCTGATTGTTCTGTCAGGCAGAGCCTGAGTTATGAGGATCATTTACTTTATTCCCGATTGACACAGTACTGTTTCCTGAAGGGTGGTGCGTGTGGTACTGGACAGCTGTCAGCATGTTTAGGTTGGGTGCAAAAGTCTCTAACTCATCACCAAGTCAACACTAACCTAACCCTAACCCAAGACTAACCCAACACTAACCCTCTGCATTTGCATGTAAAGAGACAACAAAACTCAGTACATAGCGTTAAATCGACACTAAATTGGAATTTTAATTCATAGAGATGATAGCTAGGTAAAAACAATCAAGCCTACCAATTAATCAGAAAAAAGCTAAACATATCAATCTTTATACTTCATGCTTTCTACACAAGCCAGAGGCAGAAAAATAATATTAAACAAAAATATGCATAAACACCGGCTGTGCAGTTTAGGCGTGTGTATCTGCGTATTGATATGTTACCAGTTTGAATCCCATGGCTGGCAGACTGCGTCTATCACTGTTGAGTCCCCCCCAAAATAATCACTGGTCCAGTGGTACCTGATAAACGGCTCACTCTCTGCCCTGACCGCAAGCTGTGCTCTCACTTGTACTTCTGTGTGTGTACGTCTCACGGTGAGCCTGATGGGGTATGGAAAATGTACATTGTACTGTGAATGGCAATTAAAAGTGTCTTCTCTATAGGGTACTGAAGGGTATGCTATACTAGAGTACTGTGATGCATGTCTTTGGAATGGGACTGTGTATTAGGGATGAAATCACTGCTGTGATACTGACTGTATTCCAGGGAAGACCCTATCATCTACAGCCACACACCTATAATATTTCCAGCAGTGTAGTTGCAGTAGACAGTGACATAAGGCTGGGTTTATGGCCGTGCTACTGTACAGAATCTGTTGCCATGCTCTGGAAACCGAGGCATTAGCGTGAACGTTCTGTACACGGGACGGTTCCGCCTCACGTTTTCGCCTCGTTCCCGATGCTGATTTCACTCGCCACTGAGCACATAGGACATGTTTTTTCCAACCATGTTCCGAAAGTTGAGGTTTCACACTCGTTACCGTGCTCTCCCTGGGAATGTGGAGCGGCTCTGCCGATTGGCAGATAGCTGATAGGCAGCCCCGGACAAGTGACTGCCTCTCACCGAGGTGGCGTGCACATGACCTACAGAGAGACAGCTGTGAGGAACAGGCCAGCGCTCAGGGAGAACACTACCTGGGTGGGTGGTCTTCTTCTTGGGTCACATGGGTGCATGGTCCTTGGTTCATTTGGCCTGTTCACCTCAGACCTTTGTCCCAGAAATCTTCCGAATGCTCCAGGCCTCCTGAGCACTCTGCTCAGTTCAATAATTTTTTGCAATGATCGAAAACTCCACATTAAAGCCTTGGTGTATGGCCTCTGCTATTAGGGATTTGGGCTGTCTTACAGATGGCCAGCAGGTGGCGCTAAAAGGTGCCCTTGCCCTACAGCTCTGTATGGCTTTTGGCTCAGAAGCAAATCGATAAATATGTGTTCAACTGTCCAAAGCAAAAACATCCTTAGCTATGCAAATAAAAGCCCTAATTAAATGAATGAATTAACTCACTAGTTGATAATCTTTTATACCCACACAATTAAGTCTCAGCCTCTGGCTATCTCAGGAGAGCGGGTTTACAAGAGGGACAGATGAATTCCAGTCCACCCTGTGTTGTCTCGTTTTTTGAATCCAGCCGGTGAACAGGCCTTTCCATCCATCCATCCATTTGTATCCGTTATGCCCCCAAGATGGCTGAAATCAAAGCTTCCTGTGCGTCGTTCACTTTTTGCTTCTTCCTTTCCGAAGCCCTGAATTCAGGCACAGCTTTACCTGTACTTTACACTGCAGGGTGGGGCCCTGGCAGTTCTGTGTACCCTGTGTACCATTGGCCCCTCTCAGCTGTCACTCAAAGCAGTCAGTCACCATGGGGACCGTTGGCGGAGCTTGTAGGTGTCATGGTTTGTGTGTTTATGCAGCTGGATAAGCCATCCACCCTCAACCCCTGTCTGATGATTGTCTGCCGTTTCTTCAAAGGCAGATTTAATTCAATGGAGCTGCTATGTGACACTGTCCTGGTCAACGTTTCAGTCAAACACTAAGATGTGTCTTACAGTCTCAATATAAAGCCTGAACCTGACCTACAGATGTGGAAAATGGGCCAGCACCGGCCTGCATTAGTGATGGGATACATGAAGCCTCAAGACCCCCAGTGAGTGGGAGCATCCTGAACTAACCAATCAATGCTGGCGCTAAATGAGGCTTCAAAACCTGTGGTGGGTAGGAGTATCTTGACCTAATGAGCCTAGTAACCTCATCTAAGGTACAAAAGCAGGTCCTTTTACTGGGATGCTCCATTAATAGTGGAGATATTGTTTTCAAGTTTTACTGGCCAGATGTTTAACACCACTCTATCTTTCTATGCCCCCCCACCCCCAGGACAGCGATGAGACGGAAGTAGACCGGAATAAGTGCTGTACCCTCTGCAATATGTTCTTCACCTCTGCCATCGTGGCACAGTCTCACTACCAGGGAAAGACGCATGCCAAGAGGGTCCGCTTGGTCCTGGGAGAGGTACCCACCATGCCCCCTTCCTCAGGTATGGCCCTACTCCCCTTCACAGGACCCTGTTTGTCATCCAGTATCACAGTCCATATGCCCAAGTCTCCTGATCAGGCATTTAAATGAGGCTTGACTGACAAAGCTTATTTACAACCTCACTCTAGTCATTTGAATTTCATTTTTGGATTGCCTCTTCGGATAATTAATATATTAAAAATATATGTTTATGCTGATATTTCTTCAGAAAACACCAGCAAGGCAATCTCGTTAATGTCATAGTTAATGCCTCAGCACTGTGTACATGAACAAATTCTCCTTATTCTCTTCCAAAAAAATCTCCCCACACTCCACCAGCAATACCTGCTGAACAGAAGGTCTAGAAGGAGCCAATAAGAGATGGAGGGTGTCAATGTGAGGATGTTCCCATGGAAACTCCAATGACAGCTAATTGACAGGCTCGGTGTTAGCAAGCTAGCATGTTGTGAGAAAGAGATCCATGAGTGTTTGCTGCGCATTAAATCAGGCCCCACGTCGCTTGGGGCACCAAAGGTCAGACCGGAACCAACGTGAACAGCCTGCCGTTGGACCTTAACGGGCAGATGGCAGGGTCATAGCTCTAAACATCATGGAAGCTGGAACGATGACAATGCCCCAGAGATACAAACGCATACATGCACTTAGCAACTGCACCATTAAACTTTCGGGTGTCAGACAGACACCGCAGGACAGAATGACGTTGATGGGCTGTCTTGTTACCGTGTTGTGACTTTCTTAACGCTCTTGATCTGGTCGTTGTCCCCACGAGGCCCTGCACGGCAGGATGTTTGATGCCCACTACTCCCAGAATACCCAGTTCAGGTGTACACCTTGACCACTGGTCGGTATCACCAGAGTCTCCTTTTTCCTTGTTTGTTATGCTCCTTTCTCATGTAATGTTTGCCTTTGTTGAGGGACCCTATTTACATTGGCCTACAGTACCACACAAACACACACAGTTGCATATTTATAACTTTGAGGGGACATTCTATTAATTTCCATTGGCCTAACCCTAACTATGACAACACTAACCCTTACCCAGCCCTAACATGAAGCACGAGTAACCCCACTGGTCCCCACAACATAGTCCTTATACACACACACACACACACACACACACACACACACACACACACACACACACACAGCCTGCACGGTGAAAGCCTCTTCCAAGCTCCAGAAACATCACAAGCACTATTTTAATCCAGAGAAATACCACCTATGAATTAGGTCATGGAGCTGCTGGTTGTCAGTGTACCACACTGGCATGAGCTTGGACAGGAATGAGAGGAGACTGGCAGAGGAACAGGGGCACCGAAGTCAGGGTTTGGAGGGGGTTGGGATGCTCCCAAAAGCCCCAAGCAGGTAGAGCCCAGGGAAGAGCCCAGGGAAGAGCCCAGGGAAGAGCCCGGCACATCAAACTTTCATCGGCCACAGTTTTACTAGTCATCACCCCTGCACAGGAGGAATCCAAGTGGCACTGGGAAAGTCAGAATAAATTTATATGGCCTCAGGTCATTCAGCAAAATAAACACTAAAAGAGGAAAAAGTCAGACAAAAACAGTTTGAAGGACAATATTACAGCCCAACTTTTGCTGCAATGATTTACAAAGAAAGGATTTAAGTGTATTTTGTAGTGGGAAAAAGTTTATATCTGATGTGTGGGTCTTTAAATCCCAGGTTTTCTCAAAGGCATGCAAGAGAGCTAGTTTTTCGCTGTTCAAGCCCTAAATTGTGACTCTGTCTGCTCCTTTCTTTAACATATCGCTCCAAACGGCCCGATGTGAGAGGCTAGACGTTTACCTTGGTTTTTTGCCTTTGCTCCAGACAAAAGCAGCAGCTGAAGAAGTACAAATCAGCACAATGGGGTCTTCCTGGCAGCGTGAAAGTCACGTGTTGATGGAGTAAATGGAAGATTTGGCTTTATTTTTAATTTTTTTTTTTTTTTTTTGCCATGCTAAGCCCCATGACATTACTTGTGCCGTGAGGGAAATCCAAAACCTTTCATGGTGGCTTCTTCTGGCTCTGTTCTGGATAGCTTAGGTCTTTGAGGAGAACGGACACCATTGGGGGGGAGGGGGGTGGTCTGCCTTCTGGTACTCATTTGTACTCATTTCCTTATACACTGATTTGCAATTTTGAGTACATTTTCAGCAGATGAAGAAAATGATTACCATCCTTAATCCTGCATCTCACCGCTGATTCTCACATGGGTCCCATCAGAGGATGAAATGGTCCATTTGCCTTAGCAGTGGTGAATTTCTTGGTTCTGCTAACAAGCATGCTAGGTGCGGTCTCACTCCATGTAGTCAGGACATATTTTACAACGGGGTAACTGTGACAAACTAGCATGATAGCTCAGTCACATTTTAACAAAGTGCAGTAATCTGTACTGACAAGGGAAGCGGCCTGGGTAAAGTCCGAAATTGGAGCCACGGAGTCTTCCAGAACACTCATGCCAAGGGATGTTTCTCTTGGCAGCAAGGCTTGGACTTCCTCACTGTGTCAACATAGAGAGCTTCTTCCTCTGGCAAAAGGAAGACCCCAGTACTCATGTAACTTAAATTATCATACCGGGATCATCACTTTTGACCAAATGGACTCCAAAGGAAAATGGATAATTCTGTTTGCACCAACCTTGAGTAAGCCTTAGGTTGTTAATAATTGATGGTATTTACAAGTTTCTGTACCTCCCTGAAAATGGTGCCCCCATCCTGCCTGGTCATTTTGAGAATGGCACACAAAACCCAAACTGTCTGGGGGCTATTGAGTAGATGAAGGGCAACAACCTTTGAGCGGATCTGGACCGCACCGGTTCCGATAGTAATAGCTGCATGAGCACCGTCCACCTGACAGGGCCCTGAATTGAGGTAGCGGATGGTTTAATTGAGGGGAAAACATTCTTAACATCATGCTAATGAGGAGCTTATCAAGGAAAGGAAAGAGCTCCTCTACTTAAAATACCCAGAATAATAGCAGTATAGTGCCTCATTATTTCCAGCAAGCGTAGGTCCTTTCAGGACATTGTAATCATGGATAGCACAGGGTATTAGGAAACGTACAGCCAGGAGGAGACACCAGGCCAACAAAGGGCATTTCCTGTCACTCTCTCTTTCTCACACACACACACACACACACACACACACACACACGCACGCGTCAGACACCAAAAGCCAGTTTCTGCTTTACCTGAACAGCACATTTTGCCTCATCAAAGAAGTGACCAGATATCATCAATAGTGTGCCATCTCACACACAGTCTCTCTGTGTCTCTGTCTGTCTGTCTGTCTGTCTCTCTTTCTCCGTCATGTTTTTTCTCATGTCGGACATCCCGCTCTGTTTTGATCTCCCTCAACAGGTTTGAAGGCAAACTCACTTCATTCTTTCTTAAACATTGGGTCAGAATATTGACAGGTAGACCAAATGCCTTCTGCGTTAATAATGCATTAGGCATTCACTTTGATCGACTTCATTTAAGGTCCAATTAGACCTGGGCCAGTGGCAAGTTTCTTAAAAAAGCGATTAAGTTAAAGACCAGCTGCATTTTAAGGAGGTGAATTCCAGATAATTGCTGGAGACTGATGAAGAAAATGAGACCATTCCAGTGTTGATTTACAAGGTGTGGGTAGGGTCGTGCGTTTTAATGGAAGGGAATCCTGAAGCTGGAGAGATGGAGGTCCAAATTATTGGGTGACAGCTGGAAACAGGGATACCTTCAGCTTGGCGCTGCACAAGGTCCTGTAGTCTGACACTGCCCCCCCACCACCACCATCTTGCCACCTTCTCTCCATCATTGCCCTAAAATCTTCCCCTTCCAGTCGCTTTGTATCATGGGCCATTAAATCAAACACTGGGATGGATACCTTCGCTCCGGTCCTTCCGTCTCTCCTGTACACATACCCGATCTTCTTCTCCCTACGTCGATCCTGCACAACGTGTCGCAAACACCTTAATGACGATTCCCTCTCTGGGGTCGCTGCCTCAGGGGACTTAGCTTACCTTGATCTCTCCACCTATTTTTCTCCTATACTTCAAGGAGTTTTTTGTTTTCACCCCTATTCTTTCTTCTAACCTTTTAAATGAATTGAAACGCTATAATGCTAATTGCTGTTTTGCCTCTGACGTTATTAATGCCTGCTGCCTGTAAGCGACGTGTACGGCCTTTCTTACATCATTCATTAGAAGCCTGGGGGCATCCATTTAGCCACAAACGGGATATATAAAGGAACTGAATGGAAATGAAAATATAGGATAGTCTGGCAGACAAGGAGGCACAGGAGACAACACCACAGGGAAAAGTGCCCAGAGAGGCTGTGTTTATTTAGGGAGAAGTAGTGCAAAGGGGTTGTAGTGTGGGGGAGTGGTTCCTTCCCTAGGCGATCTGGCAAGGGTGTTGTGTTGCCGGTCATACCGGCAGGTCAGGGAGGACCCCTCAGTGTAGTTGGAAAGAGAAAGCCCAAGCAGGTCACTCATAGGTCACTCTCTGGCCATTCCTACCCACGGCGCGGATGTTAAGCCGAGGGAAGCGATGCCTCCCCCTCTTTGGGGTGATTACTGGCCAACTGTCCTCTGTGGGGAGATTCTGGTTTCTGTCCAGCGACGTGGTGCTGACTGTCATTTGCTGAGGCTCAGAGGGTCCCTGTCTGTATTCTGGCAGTGTACGTTCCCTGGGCGAAGCGGTATGGTGTCATTAGGGGAAGGACTCCTCCCTGTGATGGATCTTTGGTACTACAACGTAAAAGAAACGCCTGTGAAGTGGGTCTCACGGGAAATCTCAATGGGCACCTCCGGGTGACCGCACTGCATTAGCAACAATCTGTGCAGACCTGATACTGGACCAAGGGAGGTGATGTCACATGACCAGGCAGAAAAGGGATGAAGGATGAGAAGGAAACTTGTTAGTTTTTTGTGTTACTCTGGTAGTTGGGCAAATACTTTATGGGGTTATGGGTTTCTAAACAAAGTGTGCGCGTTTGATTTTTATAAACTACACGCAGTGCCCTTGCAGTGATCTACTTTACCTCTCCTTAATCCCCTTTTCCACCTGTGGCCCCTTCTGCTTTTTCGGGGCATTCCAAAACACAAGAGGGTCGCCATTCAGGACTGAACGTACCAGAACCTTCCGTTAAGTTCAACTATAAAAATATAAACGTGAATATAAGTATAAATTACTGTGAAATGTAAATATGTTCTTCTCTCTTCAGTGGAAATTAATTGCATGTTGCATTAAATGTGAGATTCGTCGTTCTGACACTTGGCTTCTTCTGTGGCACATAGACTCCGCCCCCAGTACGCTGCAGGCCATCGATCTGCCTCTTCCGCTCCCACCCCCTCCCCCGCCTCCACCGCCGCTGCCTCCCATGTGGTCCCCGCTAGCCAACAGGGAGGCAGGCAAGTACTGCTGCCTGTGCGGCGCCTGGTTCAACAACCCACTGATGGCACGGCAGCACTACGAGGGCAAGAAGCACAAGAGGAATGCTGCCCGGGCACGACTCCTGGAACAGCTGGCGGGCAGCCTGGACGCTACGGAGACAGCAGGTCAGTCATGTGACTCACGTGTCCTTGACAGCGGCAACCCGAACAGCCTCTGGATACATAATGGGTGGAGCTTGCGGGTTACCATGGAACCAGTTAGTACCCACCATCCCATCACAAACATACTGAAGGACGCCCACAGAACACTTTGCTAAATCTGGAGGAGGGGTCAAAAAATCATAGTATGATGGAAGCAAAGCTGTAGGAATTCTATATTTTTACGAACCTACGGTCAGCAGACATGAAATAAGGGAACGTAAATTTAACAGAACTTAAGGAGTTTCACGGAGTCTAAAAGAAACAGGCCTTTGTGGCTTTGTGGAGATCTTAATAATCACCCAAGAACACGATAAAGTGTCACAAACCAGAGTGTTAAGAAAGACAGCAGCACACAACATTCCATCTTAGTCTTACCGTCACTCTGTCTTATGAACATGGAGCAGATGGGCATCAAGCCAATGGTAAAGTTGCCCCAAGGCTGTAGTACAGCAGTAGTTTCACTTGTACAGTGGTACAACCAACTATCGCAACCTAATTCAACCCACCCTAACCACAAACGGTCAGTCTTTGAAACTGGAATCTCCAAATTGTCCATAGTGTGTGAGCATTTGCATTGGGTCTAGTGTGCACCCCCACCCCCCTTTGCAAGTCCATTCCTAGATAAGCGGTTGGATAAATGAGACTGGACGGATTTTTAAAATCCTTTGATATTTAGTATTTTAGTATAGGAGATGTTTAGTATTTAAATTTGATGTCATTGGGGTTTTCATCCGGTGTCATTCTCAGTACGACTGTTTTTATGAGTCAGATCTTGTCAGTGTTTTGGTGCGTATGTGGACACCCAAAAGAACTGACAGTCTGAGTAGGAAAAAAAAATGCTCAGGATAAAAAGTCGTTTTATTTATTGCCAGTGTTTCAGGTAAATGAGCCAGATAGGGAGAGGAAGCTTGCCTTTTTCAGAGCTAGAACAGGGGCGGGGGCCTCACAACTGACCCCCCCCAGGGGTCTGTTACTTCAGCAGGTTTGGTAACAGAAGGAAGTGGACTGTCGTCCCCCCCACACACACACACCTCAAAATAGCGTTTGCCGCAGCTCTTCTGCCTGAGCTCCCGACGATTTATCTGCAGTGTGGTCAGAACACGGGATCGGACAGGCCAAAGCGGCTGGGAGCACGGCACAGGGTCATGTGATCCACAGTGTGGTCACCACAGGGTCCCGGTGTGACGTCAGGACAGTACATCAGGCCATGGCGTGTGCGGTGGTGGTCTAGTACCGCCAAAGACAGCCACCTGGAATGAAGGGACACTTCTGCCCTGATGGGGGTGGTGGGCACTCTCAGGGATGGCTTGGTAGGAGCTGCTTAACACTCCAGTTTCCCCTGCAGCTTCTGGGCAGGATGAACCTGTGTGTGTGTGTGTTTGTGGGTTCAACCAGGGTGGCCCCATTCTGTCCAATAGCGCTGTGAGCTGTCACTGTGCAGTCCTCAGTCCGACTCCAAAGATGCAGGGAAACTGAGGTTTGCTTCTGGTGTTCCAAACCCAACCTGACCTCAACCTTCGTTCAAACCAGCCACAGGGGAGTGAGGGGGGATCCTGTCGACCTGTCTTATCATATTTGCTATCATCAAAGGCACAGCAAAAACCACGAAGATGAACATGGATGATGGTCCTCTTCCCCGTGGAAGGCATCCGCATTCCTGTAAATTCCTTTATTGATTAGCAGATGCTTTCATCTTGAAAAGGTCTCCACTTCACAGTTTAGCTTAAGCATTTGGCAACAAATCCCTCCTGGGACCAAGGATCTGGGACTGGGGGGGGGGGCATCGAGAATGAGGAGCAGCTCAGTATGGCTGGAAAGGAGGTCAACGAATGCTGGAGGACTGGAAATGGGCCAAGCGTGTATAGGTGACAGACCTCAAATCTGCTGCCCTACCCCCAATTCCGTGGCTCTATGGTATATTATCTGCGAACCGTGTTGAAATCCTGCCTTTAGAAAGTTTGCCTGGGGAGCCCAGATAAGCCGAGAGATTCCACTAGGAGAACCGGGGTCCCGGCTCTCAGTTAGTGAAGGTCATTCTAATCCGTGAAGAACAGGATAAATGGCAAAAAAAATAAAGTTAAGCACAATCACCTGTCGACTGAAGATGCTTAGTGGGCATGACTGCTAAATTAACTCAATAAAACTGTAAAGGCTTATTTTTGACTTTGGAGTAAGCATTTATAGACTAAAAAGAGCAGATTCACAGAACGAGTCATTATTGGATTAAAGAAGAATTAGTTAATAGGAGAGATGAACGTAGAAATCTTTTCCACACTTGGTCGTGGAGTGGTTTTATTCAGCCTCACTGTTAGCTGCTGCAGTGTGACTGTATTTTAAGGAGTTGAAAATGATACACTGGTAATTCACCTGACTTGATTATTGAAGTACGTGGAGACATAATTAAGTGTTTGAAGACCTGCCTAGGCGTAAATCAGAATTAATTGCTTTCGCGATGTCTTTCGGTTTGCTAACATCCCATAATTTTCGGGAGTCTCTGTGTTTCTGAGCGTTCGGTCGTTTGCCTGCATGTGGGTGTTCAATAACAGCAATCTCTAACACGAGTGAATTTTAGCATGCCGGAGACTGTTGTGACACTGACAGTGATTTGCTTCACATTCCCACTGTTACGACATTGGAATTCTTCTTGGTGTTATTTTTGAAGGAGAAACAGAGCGAGACAGACGTGGCGACGCTTTCGTTTTCGCAGAGACACGACGCGCAGCAACAAGAGACGCAGTTTGTCATGCAGATGGTCCTCGCAGCTCATCTGGGAGCCTTGTAAAAAACCTGTTTACAGCTGGGTAATATTAATGCCCCTGGTCACTGGTCATGCACGTGTGGGCAAGCACCATTTCCTCCTTATCTCCAGTTGTTTGGAACCGCTGGTCCAAAATCTGTAAGATACAGGACGTCTAGATAAGGATTATAGACCCTGTCTGTATCATGAACCATTTAGCTACAAATGAGATCCATACAAATAAACACAAGTGAGAAATGAAGTCTGAAGGCATCCAATTTGTGCTGTCCTGTCAGAATGAGATGAGTGCCTGAGGAAACCCAAGGCTAAATCATGCACTGAAACACTGGAACACTGCGATGTCCCGCTCAGAGTCTCCATCTAAGTCAGAGTAAACATCTTTCGGAGGTATCAAAATGCATTACGACAGAGAGGACAGTCTAGCTCAGTCGCAGGGTTTATCGAAGCCCTGAAGGAGGCTTCAAGCTCAACACCACCAGAAGTTAGCAGAAAGTCCATCTTTACATACTGAAGAAGACAGTCAGGCCACAGGCTGACCAACATGATGTTCACTTCTTAACACAGAGTGAATAAAGATGCGTTTCATTCACAGCTGCACGTGTCAGCAAGGATAATGGATGAATATGATATGCTCAGGTAAACAGTATATTTTACGATCCTCTATTCCTGTTATATACTTGATAGGTGTTGGTAATAAATTCTTTACAACCAACAACAAAGACTGCAAAACAAAACTGATCAAGGATTTTGGCATTCGATTCTTGTGTTTTTCATCTTCAGTTGATCACAAACCATTGATGGTGTCCTGATTTTCTGCCTGCTTTTGGGTCTCAGAGACCTCAAAGGCTGGCCGTGTTCTTAACGCCTGGGTTTATGTCTGACTAAAGCTGACCCCATTATTCTTATAAATTATTCACTGCACAGAGGCCCCTACTTGCATTAGCTTATCTGGGGAGCTTCATGTAGTGTACAGTTAGCTATTTACTGTCTCTCTGTAGCTAGGCCACCTCTTTCCAAGGTACATCATTACGACTGCCTTCAGGTTTACCAGAGACGGCATTAACTTCGCTTACCATGTACGAAGAGCTGGCATCGCTGTCACTGTGAAACGTTCTCATTTTCCATGCCCTGATTCCCATTTCTGGATTAACTCAAATGCAGGGCAGTCATAATTAAACTTACCCAAGTCAGAGGCCTCTGGAGAATTTCTGTAGTAGAGGAAAAATACTTAAAAAAAAAAAAAAAAAAAACAACAGGACCCCAGCAATTTCAGATGTGGAGTTCAGTGGCATAGGGAGAAAATGACCCATCTACACTTGTACCACTAGGGGGAAAATAGGCACTGTAATTCGGTATTGGTCATTGAAACACTCGGACTGATTTTATTTTCTCAGGGTGACCAGAGAAATGGAGGACTGTGTCATCGGTATCGTTTCTCGCATTGCGTAAGATGCTGTGCTTTGAACCTGCCAAGTTCCCACCAGTGACCACTCTTAGCCAACATTTTATTAGTTTCTATTACACCCGGTTTGACGGAGTCTCTGAAAAAAAGCTTCCTGCAAATGAACCTCGGTCCTGCCCTTTGGAAAAGACACATTAACATCTGCCATCCTTGAGGTTACCAGGCTAGTTTTCTTAACCATTTGTCTTCCCTCCCCAAGGCTAACTCTACTGATCTGCTTACCGACAATCCGCATCTTTCACAGTCGGCTCACATCCACATTACAGCAGCGGACTAAATTAGTTCAACAAAAGAAATGAGTCCAAGCAATGCAAATGTGGTCATGTCAGATAGATACCTTGCTGTACGCTGTGGCTGTCTGTGGCACTTGTGACATCACCTGACTTGTGACATTGCTGGCTCTCGCCCTCGTCACAATTTAATTAATGTCGAATCACACGCAAGCGTGGAACTCTGGCAGATGGGTTCGTTAGTGACACGCCGCGGTTGTCAGGGGGCACGAGGAACGCTGGAAGGTCCGTCTAACCCCCCCCATCTTATTAAGATAAACAACGTAAATCGCAGCGAGGTTTCGGTAGGCGAGAAGCTGGCATTGGCCTGGGCCTTGGGCGTCACGGCAGATTGTGGCTTAGTCAGTCACTGTAGCATGCTGCTCATCTCCTAGGAGGAAAGTTAGGGGGGAAGTGATTGAAATCAGAAAATCCAAGTTTAAATTAAACCTCCCATCAAAGTGAAAAAGCCAAGAAGTGCTGGAGATGTCTGACTATATGCCTTCGCATTGAACTAGCATCCCATCCAGGGTGTATGTTGGCTTTGTGCCCTGTGCCGCCTGGGATAGGCTCCAGACCCCTCCACAAACTTGATTGGGATAAAGGTTATGGATGGATGGATGGATGGATGGATGGATGTTGTACTTTAACACCCCAATCTCTTGCTGGTTTCCTGTGGCATATTTGGAATGCACTTGGCACTTGGCCCCCTCATATGTACCTCATGAACCTTCATATATCAGGACCCACATGCTGAAGCTTGTGTATACTTCTCAGGCAAGCTGGCTTCACACCATTGAAACATTTTGACATCTGATGGGTCAGGCTGGACCGCTGATGGCGCGAATGAAAGTCAACACTTCCCTTTAATTCATGCTTCAGTCAGCCTTAAAGGAAAGGCCTGACTAGATGGAACACATGGAACAATTCTCTGTCCTTCTGAGCTACCCCACAGGTGCTGGACACTCTCTCCTCAAGCCCTGGACCATGAGGTCAGGCCACAGGTGTGGATATGCTGCCAAGTGACAGTCCTTTCATCCCCTCAACCAGGACTCCTGCCTCCTGCTGACCCCTTTGGATGTCACCCTTGACTCCTGCAGTTATACGATTTACTGTTGATTTGTTGCTTAATTGGTACATTTAGTGGCAGAAAGGGAAAAAAGTAAAGTGTATCACATTTATGCTGCAGGAGGTTTTGCTGCAACAGTTAATTTCAGTTTCAATTTAATTTATCTTATATAGTGCGCGTTCTAATGCATTTGCCTCAAAACACTTAAAGTTTTAACGAGAATATTACAGACTGACCGGTCAGTTAAAATTACACAATAGTGAAAATATGCATTTAAAATTGCTGGAAGACGACCGAGAAGTGGGTAGAAAAACAAATAGTTTTAGTTTTTATAGATAACAAAAATGCTATGTGGTCCGAATGGCTGTGATCTGCACCACCGCCACCCCCCACCCCCCCCAGCCATGGTAAAGTTATACCAGTCAGAAAAAGGTGTGTATGTGTTAGAGCTCAGGAGTGGTGGAACAGTGGGGGTCGATCCAGGCTTCTATTAGGGCAGCCATGCTGAGGTACATCTGTGATGTCGTCACAAACTCACTGCGGGTCAAGGATGCAGGAATTGCACCTCGCATTCCGTTGATGTTCGCCCCAGGCATAGCGCCACCCATGCGTGAAGGAGAGGAAGGAACTCAGGTTAAGCCCAGAGGGCAGAGGAGCACTACCTGACCCACCGGGCCTCCAGTCGTCTCTCGGAGCTCAGGGTATGCAGGTTCGAGAGCCATGTTTGTCCGTCACATTCCTGCTGGCACCCTTGCCCTCACGTGTGGAAGGGGACCTACGACAGTGGTTTCACGTCGCTGCGGTGGGCGTGTGTGAAGACATTGTGCTCATACTTCTTTCCTCCCACCCCGCCGGCCCGTCTCCTCACACGTCCTCGTCCGTTCTGGTCTATTTCGGGCCTCTGCATTTTAGGCACCACCTGCAAGCCCTTTAATTAGCTCACATCTGTTTCCTCTCCACCAGTGATGCGGCTAATAGACGCTGCTCCGCTCTCGCCGGGTTCACCGTGGCCTGCGAGCTGCCTTCTGCTGTGGCCCCCAAATAGACAATCTCATTACCCCCCCACAGACAAGTTCCCCAGCCCTGAAATTTCTCATTTCCTTATGTGTTAATTACCTCCCTTTGACAAAGGCAGCTAGTTTCAGAAACACTCTTTCCCACACTAAAATGAGTTATTATGGGTACAAGTATAGTTATGGGATTTTTTTTTATAAATGCACATGTAACTGATTTAAGAGTGACATGTGCGAGTAAATATTCCATTTTAAAAATGACACATCCCCTGTGGAATTCAAAAACATTAGGCCATACTCAGGGAGAATGATACTAGAATTTCTGCCACTATCTGTTGACCCTTTCAGACAATGCTTAGTTTCAGAATGCAGCCTCATCGTCGCAGCCGAATGTTTCTAATAATCGAAAAAACTGCAGCTTGTTCAATGTCTTCCAACAGGTCTGCGTAGCAGTTACTCCTGCAGCGTCTGCAATGTGATTCTGAACTCCATTGAGCAGTACCATGCACACCTCCGGGGCTCGAAACATCAAAACAAGTGAGTGTCCCTGCATGCTAACACTGATGGAGCTAAGATTTGTCTTGCTGTCTTAAGGAGTAGACTTTCTAATGCTATCCAAAGTAATGTTAGCCTTGCTATCTTAGTGAGTGGCATTACCACTGCTAGCCCAGCTAATTTTAACCTTGCTATCGTGATAAGTGGTATTGCTAATGCTAGCCCAGCTAATATTAGCTTTCCTGTCTTGATAAATGGCATTGTTAATGCTATCCCTGCTAATTTCAGCCTTGCTATCTTGATAAGTGGCATTGCTAATGCTAGCCCAGCTAATTTCAGCCTTGCTATCTTGATAAGTGGCACTGCTAATACTAACCCAGCTAATGTTTGAATCCCATCTTTATAAGCCACCTTACTTACACTAATTCAGCCAAAGTTTGCCTTGCTAACTCAGTAACTTGACCTGCTAACACTAATCAGCAAAATGCTAATTTGGCTAATGCTAATTCAGTTACAGGATGCATTACTGTCATAATCACCTGCTCTGAGAATTCTTTAGTGTGATAAGGCTAACCTGGGCAACTTTAGCTTGCTTGCTGAATAATTCTGACAATGTTGATCCAGCTAAGGTTTAGCTTCTGATTTATACTATCCAGTATACAGTTAAATGTTAATGAAATAATTGTGGGAAGGTCAAACTCTAAAAATAATAATGGACATTACTGACTTTAGTCAGACCATGCATAATCTCATTCCAGTAGGGTAAAAGGTGACCTCTCTTAGCACCTTTTGTGGAATTAGTATCAAGGGGAAGATTCGCCAGTTTGAAATGCAGCTTGGGCTAATATTAATATGATGTGCTATTCGCAGAGACCAGACAGCACCTTAAAACAGTTATTTCATACATTCTAACTGTTCCCATAATGAACAACTTTCAGTTGGGTAGAAATCAGCAGCTAATGTAAAACAAAAGAAATCCACAGGCATATAAAATATAACATGCATTTTTAAGGTGGTGTAACTTTTGTTAGGTGGCTCGTTATGATATAAGATAGCAGGTAAGAATGTCAGCTGGGAAGTTAATCTGTGTAACGCCATCTCATAGCTCTGTAATAGTACACAATTATCTCAGTTGCTAATTCTCATTTGTAAAGCCAAACGGTTATTCACCGTTTTGCCGGCTGCTCTGTCACTCAGCAGAGGAGGAAGAGGAGTTATGGGTGGCAGATTGTCTTCCTCATTCCTCATGCATGGCATGAGACGCAGAGCCTGGTTGTTCCTCTGAATCAATCACGAGTCTCACCTACTTGCACTCAACCCACCCACCCCCCAGAATAAAGGCCCCTGGGAAGATTCCAGATATTTCCGTTACTCAGTGGCAGTGTCTGGCATTCTCGCCTCCTGGGCTCGCCCTGCTCTCCAGCCTGCCAGGCTCTTTATTATGGGATGGGACCATGTCAGGGTCAGGCCATGGAGACAAATTGGAATTTCGGCAACAGGACAGCTGAACTGACATTCTCATTGCATGGCAATCAAATAGACGCTGACCTCTCATTTTTAAAATGGCCTTCAAACACACACACACACCCTGCAATGACTTGGAGGAAGATGTATTCGCTCTTCAGTCCTTCGGTGAGCCCGTCAAGCCTACCAGCCCCTGCTGCCAACCAGTCTAACGATCATCCAGTCTGTCGGGTTAACTCGTGGTGTTACCGTATGTGACTGTAGGCTTTCATGACATGGCATTTGCCTAAAGGTGAACATCAAAGCCAAGCAAAAGACTGTTGACTTCCAGCCTGTTGCTCCTTATGCTAATGTGGACTTGTGTTGAGGGCTTCATCTACGTCTGCCTCACTCATCGGAGCTATAAATTCGCTACTTTTGAAACAGGTGCTGCCCAGGAGTTCACAGCAGGTGGGCTGGTACGGTGTCGTGGTCCCTATCTCCAATACCGATATAACAGTACAATATTTAGGTGTTTAAAGATGTCCTATTACAAATTAATTCATTAAAAACAACACGCACGCGAGCAAAGTACTCCTACACACTCCTCCTCGTCCGAGTTGCCCAGCAACCCGTTGCCTTGGAAGGGAAGGGAGAAGAGCTCTCTGTCGGACAGATGCTATCGCGCGGCGTGGAGGCGAGTGTGGTGTAGCCGTCCGCTGATAGCGGACGTTGGCATTTGGACTACATGAGCAGCCAGCAATTCACACTAGTTGTACTAAGAGATCAGGTTAAGGATAAAAATTGGCCCCGTAACGATGAGAAAGGGTTTATTATTCAATGTATATTAGAGAAAAACCCACAGGGCTCAATTTGGGTGTTTTTTTAATCTCAAATGAGGCGTTCTTAAGTCTGCTAAGCAACTGAAGAATATTACAAATATGTTATATTATAATATTGTTAAACAAATGAAGGAGAGACTTCAGGAGGAGTTGCTCCCACCACGAGGGTGGGATGTGTTTTTACAGGGAGCATAGCAATAGTTTTTGTGCCTAATGATGTTTCAAATGATCGGAATAGTGTCTTCTGCACAGATCAACATTAAAAACATTTTTCTGGCGCTCATTTAAGCAAGCTTAGCTGAATGTTTGTTTCGATAACTGCAGTCGCCCACATCAGATTGCTTGAAACCCCGCTATTAAAGGCTGTTTATTTGAAGAAAAAAGTCACACTTCAGTACCATTAATTCTAAAAGAGTTGATTTAATGATGTGGATTGAGTTCACTGCCTGTTGTGTGTATTCAATCTTTAATCGGAGCAGGTTATTAAAAATGCTTTGAGGGCTGATCTGTAACCTACTGAAATCCACAGGGTACACTGCACTCTAAAAAAAGGCAATAAAATCTTTCTATTTGTTTTTGACATGAAGTAATTTTAGTTCATTCAAAGTCGGCCTGCAGATTTTGGTGTATCCGTGTAAGAAATGTTGAGGCTGGAGAGAAATGACTTGTTTTTGATTAAATCTGGGCATTGGCTGTGCTGTCGGACAGCTGTCACCCGCCTCCCCATGTTGTCCTCTGTCTTTGCGTGTCTCTTTTTCTTAGCTTTATCAAGAAAGCTTGCGTATAAAAGTCTGCTCCCAAATTAGCCATGTGATTGACTCACTCTGTGTACCGGTACACAAGGCTCGTCACTGTGACATCGCAGTCCAGTCGGCATTCAGCCTGGTGGGTGTCACGTGTCAGAGCACAGAGGTGGCCCAGCTGTGACAGGGCAGGTGGCCATCCCACTGCCTTCCCCCCTCCCCACATACTTTCACAGACTTTTTTCCCACCACCCCCCCAATCCCCAGTGGATTACCTATGCGGGTTGGTAGCTTCAGCTAACTGGGCGTGGCCAGAGTTTTGATAGTAGCTAGTAGTAGTAACCCTTCCTGCTCTACCTTACAGCCAGTTGTGTGTCTCTGGCTTTTGTCCATGTCCAAGCTGACACCACGGAGGACACCGGAGTGACCTGGTTGTCAATGAAGTGCTGACAGAAACCTGTTGGCTGTTCGTGATCGCTCTCTGGGCGCTGTAGAGAGGACGGAAAGCCTCAGCCTCAGCTGCCCCCATGCTATCTCCCTTTGTCCTTCTCCGAGCTAAACATCTTGGCTCTGCTGCCTCACTATCAATGCATCTCACGAGTGCTGCATGGAAAAAGTCACCTGCCCACTCTCAGACCGTCCCTGCACCTAACTAAAGAACGGGCAAGACAACAAACACACGCACACACTTAAAAGTCCCAACAGAAAGGCTCCCCTGAAAGCTTGACCTTGTGAATTTTGTCTTTACGAGTTGATGACTCCACCCCAATCCACTCCGCTGCACACTTCAGAGAGAAGACTCGTGATTTGAAGCATTAACGTCACTGTCTCTTATCTCCTAGCTGCCCTGAGAAGATTAGGTGCCTCTTATCGCCTTAGTGGGCATAGTCACACTCTGCAAGTAGATCGTTTTAGGATGAGATGGGACAAAGGCAGGTTTTGGGAGGACGACAAGGCTGTCAGGGTGCATGGGTGCAGAAATACCCAGGAGGGGAGGGATCTGGGAGTCTGATGTCACAAAGGCATGTGTGGAGTGAATTGGTCTCGTGGACGAAAAAAATCAAATGGGGGTGGAATGATATTTGGAATAATGCAGAATTAAACAACATGTTCCACATAAGTAATCAGTTTTTATTGCTGTCCTCCATCCATCTCCAGCTAGATGGATCGATCGATGGATGTTTTCATTACTAATTTGGCCCAAGACTCTAACCAGGTTAAGCAGTTAGAAGATGGTTGGATGGATTACTAATCTGGTGTGGTGGGATGTATAGTGTGATCGATTTATGAGAATCGGTGAAATAAGCAGTGACAAGGTCACACGAGGAGGTAAAGTGGCTTTGGGCTCGTCATCTCATCATCCTGAGAAAGAAGTCGAGATGTGCTTTTAACCCTTTTCAGCCCTTCAATCAGTCCTGGGCTAGTGGGATTGGTGGGGTGGGGGGCATTCTCATCCATTCCTCTCCACTTCTTGAATGAGTACAGTGCATTTCAGGAGCTGCATAGTATCTGCTGAAAGCTGAGTACGTCGATCTCTGAGAGGGTAAGGGGTCTGTCCTCACTAACTGCCCCAAAGGGAGTGTCAAAGGGTTAATATGTGCAGTGGGAGCAAAACGGTGAAGAGGCTGTTTGTCAGAAACTCATGGCCTTTCCACCAGGGCAGGAAATCACACGACGGTGCTAGAGTCATGCCGCTCTCTGTATAGGAACTGTTTTGCTTATATGGCAATGATCTTCGCGTCTTCAGAATACAAATTGTGCCGCTTGTCTCGTGCAATAACCAAACTATGAAATAGAGCAATGAAACGCTTCTGAGAGCGTCAAACCGTCGTCTCGCCTCCCTTCCTGCGAATGCTACCATTAAAGATTAATTCACGATGTAATCCTTTCATCAGTGGCACATAAGCACATGTCATATGCACCTGTCCAGAATCTGGGTGATCCTTATATGGAACAAAAGTACCACAGTCTGGAGGAAAGCAGCCTAAAGGTTTCAGAAGATTGAGAAAGGCCTGCAGAGGAGACAATACTTCAGACTGTAGGGCTTTAACGGCCACACATGTTTTTGCTCTGAGGAGCTTCGCTATGGAGACTCTTCGGACTGTCGACTGCAGGTAGCTGCTCCTCTGAAGGTAGCTAGCTGTCCTCCCTCTCTGTGTAAAGGCAGAAACAGCTGGCTGAGCACCAGTTAGACTTTCCAACAAGAGCAGAGGCTGCACTGAATAAGCTTGCCAAAGTTTAGGAGCGTTTAGAGGAATTTATTTGCCCATCTTATGCTTGGTCACGCTTTGCCTGCCTCATGTTGTCTTTGATAATTCAGACTCCCCAAAAAAACATTTTGTCCTCCATTTAATAATAGTGCACCTAAAAGTCCCAAGATTTTCCATGAAACAGCAACAAAATCCAGTCAGTTTATATTGTTTGCATCAGGTTTTTTTGTTGAGATGATACGAAAGTCCTTTCTCGTCCCTATTCTTGATTATTACATCTCTTCAATTTGTTCTGTTTTTCTATTCCGTGTACAGGGTGGTGATGCTGCCATAAACCACCACTATTGTGTACATCTGTGTCCCTCCCCAGTTATATCATAATTTCAGACCTTCATGGAAGTGAAATAACAGGCCGTCTGATAGGAGATCTGTCATACATGAGTTTTTACAAATCTGTCTGGCTCCCAGATACACAGCCGGTTTTACCCTAGAACCACTGAAAATAATGAGATGGTCTTGCCTGTGTAAAGGCTTATAGTACCTCCTTTTAACAGAGGGATATAGCTAGTCTATACTATAGCTAAATAGTTAGTCTAGTCTATAGCTACTCTATTCAATAGCTAAATAGTTAGTCTAGTCTATAGCTACTCTAT